>CALNXI010001049.1:83165-142492 GCA_942486025.1 Porites evermanni | reverse complement strand
CAGAGAGACAGAAAGAAAGAAACTAGGGGGGGGCGACAGTGGGGAGAGGGCTGGGGGTCGGGAAGGTTGTGCGGGACAGTTGGAGGGTGGTGTGCGCGGGGGGGGGGGGGGGTTTCATGCTTGTGTTTGGGGTCGTTTTCAGAGACATTCGTTGTTACAAAACTGATCGTAATTCTCAAGTTGATAGAGTCTTGATACTAAGGATCCAATAGATCAGATTTGAGAATTTTTTTCTGAAAGATATTGTATCTAATTGAAGTAAAGTATGGTGAAGTTTTGTTCAGTTGAACTTTAATGTTAACCAGTAATAAAGCAAGACACTGCATTGCTGTTCAAGAGCTATTTTCTTGTTGCAGCTGTTGCATTAATACTCTTTATGTTTTTTTTTCTTGTTTGCATTCATTTGTGTTTCATTGATGGAACAAAGTTTTAAATGTAGTTTTCAGTTTCTTTTTTTTTCTGCTTTGGCATTTGTGAAGCAAAATTTATTCGATGATCCAGTATTTAAATTTGAAACCAAGCCATTCTGACTTCTCTCTTGGGATTATTTGTGGTCGACAATGGGGATCACTTGCGGTACTGTAAACCACTCGCTCTGGACATTGACCCTGTTTCTATTGGCCGATTTTATCGAGCAAAAGAAAAGTCAGGTTCTGTAATGTGCATCGATATATAAATTTAACCAAGTCCACAAGAGAAGCTTCTTTTAAATTTTTAACATAAAATTTCACTTGAACCTGTGTACTGTTGTATGTATTTGAACGACTTACGGGATTCTTGAGTTTTGAATAGTAAGCTGGAAGGACTCGATCTCTGCAAAGAAATAAATTTTACCACATGGTTAACATTCTAATTTAACACTTAACCTATGCGTTGATGTATGTACCAAATGTAGTTTGTCTTTATTGGACCAACATAGCTGAAAGAGTTCTGACTTAATTCATGCCCTGAATTTACTTCAGTACTTTGTTTGTTTAACTCCATTTTAGCCAAGTTTACTGTTTTATTATATATCATGTACAGGTTAAATTTGATATCAGATTAAAACTTGTTAACCTAGATTAATTCTCAATTTCCTTCGTGTCTTAGGGCTAGGGGACAAAGGAAGTTACGAATCAACCTTAGTTGGTAAAATCAAAATTAACCTGAAATCAGATTTAATCTGTAACATATACATCTTTTTCTTCCTTATCATGTAAATCACCCCAAAGTAGGAAGACTAGTAGTAGTTGTTAGAAGTAGTAAAATGTTACGAGCCATTGACATCAATCAGCTTAGTCTCACCATATTTATTGCATTGCCATATGTAGCTACGAGCACTTTTAAAGAAACTTTTGCGATGCCGTAGACACATGGGCACGTATTCCTAGTTTGACACATGGGCACGTATTCCTAGTTAAATTTAATTAAGACGTTACTTTTGCAAACGAAAACGAAAACCTTAAGTTTTTGTTACTTGCACATCACACACCTTAGAAACGTCTTTAATAGCCTCAATCCAAGGCTTGAGGGGTTTTGAGTCCATCCTTTGACAAGGCGTACAACAAAGAGCTACTTTTCCGACCAAAGGTATGTAATGACCACAGTCATGGTGCCTACAACAACTTTCCTCATGCCTCGCGCAGGGCTTTGTCTCTCTTCCTATGCAGACTGTGCATCGAGCACACAACTCCACAGACATTGATTCCAGCCAATGACACTCCCTCTGAAGCTTTTCAAACAAGATATCTAACCACCTATAAATTGATTTAAAGAAAAGTATTGGCAAAAAATGCAGGAGAAGAACTTGTGCCACACAGTAGGAAAATCTACAGGTACTTATAATCTGTTATAATCAGGGGTAGTTGACCTGCTTTCAACGTTAATATTCCAATAAGAAAATTTGATTTCCATATTCAGCAGCACCGATCATTTCATAAAAGTGTGATCCTCTGGACAGGAGGTTTAAACGGCTTTTTTTCAATCTTTTACAAACGATAAACCGTTCAGAAACTGACATTCAGCCAAACTATGCAAACTGTTTCGAACTGCGGGTTTATCCGGAAAGTCAAAAACAAACACCTTGGACAAATAAATCCATTGCAAAGTTTTAAGATTGATTAGCATCTCTTACTTTTTCAGCAGGAACGAATTACCTTCGTTTAAGCCATTGTTGTTAGTAATGAGCCAGGTAAACTAAACTGGGTCAAAGTTAACAGCATAAACTGCACACTTTCTAACCACCCTGAAAAAGGGGTGGGTGGGGCACAACCCCCTCTTCCCGCGGTTCCTGTAGCTGTTTTGCTTGCGTACCAAGCCAAAATATAGCCTGCATAACAAGCGTTTATGAGCCAAACGAGAAGAACGTGGCATTTTGCGCGAAGCGCGAGACACAAAATGCCTCGCTCGCCTCGCTTGGCTCATAAAGCGCTTGTTATGAAGGCTAGCCAAAAGAGGGATATGTATCTAACAAAGAATTGACAGCAAGAAAAAATATACAGTCGACCCTGTACTAACAGCCACGTCTCTACAACGGCCACTTTTTTTGGCGGACAGTCCATACACTGACTCTTGTTTAAACCTCTCTACAAGGGCCACTTTTTTCTGCCTCCAAGGTGGCCGTTGTGGAGAGGTTCAACTGTATACAGGTTTTGTAAATGTGTAGAAAGCAAGAGTAACTTGAATTCGAGTTTTTACCTTAAAACATTAACATAATCCTCTTTGGGCGGATTGCCTTCAGCTTTTCCAAACCCCAGCTTAATAACACTCTTGTAGCGCACCATTTGAAACGGATGGCTGCTATTCTTGTCAAGGATAAATTCAGCTTTATTTGATGTCAGCTCGTACATATTTGTGTACTGCGGATTTTTCACAAACAGCACAATAAGTCGGGAGAATAGTCCATTTGGAACATACTCAGTTTGAAACCTGAGGTAGATAGGTACAGTTGATCCAGTTTCATTTTCCTCTTCTTCATTAGTAGTAGTCCGCAGCATACAAGGGACTAAGAACTGCGATTCTCCTGTTTTTTGACGGCAGATGAGGTTGAACTTATCCATTAAAGAAATCAAATGGTCCTTAATGGGACTCAGACTTTCATTGCGGCAGGTATGATCAATCAACTTTTCGGAAAGAATTCCTTTTTCTTCCAATTCCGTACGATCTGCTTCTACGTCCATTGGTTCTTTCTCCTGTGGATTTACGTTGATAATCTTGCAGAATATTTTGATTAACCACTGGGGATCCAAAATAACCAGACCATCATACTCATGTTCATGGTACACTATTGTCCCACGGCTATGCAAAAAATGCACAAGTTCTTCAAAGTCATCATCCTCATTTTCAAAAGCGCAATAGGGAGAAACAATATCTTCACGAAAAGATTCCTTAAAAAGGAACTTGCGTCTTTGCCATTTCGGTTGACTAATTTCCTTCTCAACACGATGCCATTGTAAAGGGATCGGCTTCTTCGTGTGAGGCATTTCATCAGCTACCTTAAGAATCGCCTCTCGAAACTTCTCGATTTCCTCCTGGTTGAATAATTTGCCAGCGTTTGTGTTGTCGATCGATAAACGATCTCTGATGTGTGGTAAATAACTGTGTTTACAAAACACACGTAAACACGTCTGTTTGACTAATTTCATTGCTTCACTTGGATTGTCTACACAGTCAGCATGAGTACCGACAAGTATGACTGGGGGATACGAAACCTTCTCTTTCTCTTTCTGATTACCCTTCTTTAAAGAGTGAATCAAGTCCATCCACCTTAATAAGTGATCCAAATTTGTGTCTTCATCATCGCGGGCTGTTACAGCATGCTCTCTGTGACCCACATTCACTCGACATACTGCTTTTTCACTAAGTTTCTTTGTAAGATCAAACACGAGAAGATAAAGGTCCTCTGGCGACATAAAGATTGGGTGAATGGCACGATAAATGTCCTGTCCTGCAAAGTCCCAAATGACTGGCCAAATTTTTTCTTCAGGGTCAAGTTCGGTTCTCGCTAGATTTTCCGCTAAAAGTAAAGCAACGTGATCTGGTATTACTTCCTCTCCCCGCGGAAAGTGATCTGTAAGAAAGAAAGCAGAAATCCTGAGGTGATTCATTGGTAAAAGAACATGACACGGATTTTCGATAAAGTTTTCGGTAAATTGTTGTAAAAAGTCAAGAAGATGATAAAAACGTAACAAAAAGTGGAGGTCACAGCTCTCATTTTAACGGTGTAATGCTGACAAGTAAGGCTATTTAGGCACCATTGACTGAATAAAGTATCATCTAGTTTTTGGAAACAGGTCTTGTCCTGGTTGCGCGATTATAACATTTCTGTTGATAACCTTAAAGAGGAAGATGCCATTTTTGGTAAGTCCGATATTGCAGAAGATTTTCTCCTGTTTAACCATATCTTGCTTTTGGGTAAGTTTTATATTTACTCTCGGAAATGCCAGAATGGTTTTATAGCTAGGACAAGACGTATTATTTTACAATATCGAACTCCATATTGCTAGGAAAACAGACAAATTAAATAACCATTCTAAAAAGTGGGAAAAGTAAATAAGCGTTTTTCCGAATAAGTGATGTCATGATTAATTTCATCATTAGTTTAAAGTGAAGTCATTGTAATTTACATACTAAGTAACTATTGCTGTAATAGCTTTGTGTGTGTTTAGCTTTGTATTCTTCTATTTGTACTATATAAGAGTGTGTGTGTGTCTCTCCTCTCCTTTTTTTCTTCTTAATTTCTATTTTGTATGTAAACGTAAGAAATGCTTTAATAACAGAAAAAAAAAAAAAACATGGACTCACTGAATAACAGCGCGCAACCCTTAACAACTCTGTCGGTAGGGCGAGATCTCGGATGTTCCTACTGAAATGCAGCATGAAGACGAGTCCTTCCGCCGCATAATCAAATGAAGCTGTGAATCGGCATCCTTTTTATAGCATGTTGTACCTCCAAACATGTTTAGTGTATTTTTTTTTATCAGAGTCGAATTTTGTTACATTTCCCAGGTCGGACCGTTATGTTTTCCACATTTCACATTTCTCATTCCCCAGCTATAGTCCGTATTGCACAAGTCACGAAGGGAAATGAAGGTGTTAACCTAGAAAAGTTGGCGATAGTTTCAACTTACGAGTCTGTCTTGAAGCTTCTTCTTCTTGGTCGACAGGAGGGTTTTCTTCATTAGTTGTTGATGGAAGAGGCTCTTCTGTGCGGAAATAGAAATAAAAAAGGGAATATAAGAGTCAAGTCCATTCTTCGAATTTTTAATACCATTCAATGCCAACACAACATCAGGCTCTATTTTCGTTTCGCTTGGAAAGTGATAAAATTGGGTCTGATCTTAGGTATTTATTGTCAGAAGCTCTTCTCTTCAAGTGTTGAGACANTGTCTTCAGCAGTGGCAGGGACACGGACGAAACGGGACAGACTCGGGCCCCCACACGTCAGGTGCGACTTATACCGTACAACAGGCCTAACACGACAACTTGCAGATGCATCCACAACACTTCACAGAATACTACCAAGTAAAAGGAGAAGTGAAGTCCGGGAGGGGAGGGGGCAGGGGGGGGGGGGCGGGGGGGCTAATGAATCCGTTAAGATTCGCTCACAAAAGCACTGATCGTAACGATCGCTAGAAAAGCAAGGCTGTACGTAGTTTGCCCCTGCGAACTCCAAAGGGCGCCCCCACAGATCATGTGCAAACTGGGCGAGACCGCTGGCAGCATTAGCTCGAGATTAACCTTGCCTAAATTACATTTAGCCACATTAAAATCCAGGATAGTCGGTATTTTGGGTGCCGTTTAAGCTTGCTGTGTGAGAGGCCAGTTTATCAAAAATTCCGATAATTTTACGAACACGAACACATTAAATAGCAACTTTTAACCCATAAGACTCTTTTGTTTCGTCTACGTAAATAACCGAAAGTTTTCAGGTTTTACAGAAACTACAGTTTCCAGTCTATCAGCAATAGTTATTAAAGAATGACCGAATGTTTATTGCACTAACCATGTTCAATAGATAACTGAACTGCTTGGTTTGAAGGCCCTTCTTTTGGTTTCTCAGAAGGTTTCTCAGGTTCACTTTTATTCGAGGTTTCTGTTGGTTGTTTCGTCTCTGGCTGCTCCGAGTGTGTGCTTAATAAATTCTTAGCGGTCTCTGCAGCAACGTTATGATCAAATACTGTCGTGTGTTCAAGAGAAGCAGGATTTCTCCACGCGCCTGTTCCAGCATTCTTGACAGCAGGGATCATTTGCACACCATCAGTACTGAGTTCGGCTTCATCAAAAGGTTCACCTCTTAGAGCTTTACCGAGGCTCGTTTTCCCCACACGGTCTTGCCCAACGAGTAAAACCTTGACACGTTTATCATATGTGCTACCACCAGTCTCAATTGCCCTGCGGTAAGCAGCAAGTGCTTTGTCTCCTCTAGCTAGCACAAAGGCTGGAATCAAATCTAAAAGTATTAAAAGAATCGGTTTGACAAATTAGAGATGACATCAGGTTTCATACTGATGTTAAGTAAGCTAGTCTCTAGACACATTCACGTATCATTCTTGCAGCAGTTAGAAAGATTACTGCACAGTGATTGTTTCGTTAGAGACTTACTTAGAAGTATATAAAATTCAAGATATATGCCACGATCCAGGACCATAGGCAGACTTTCAATGCAGAAAATTGCAAAATCTAGAGGTTTGAAACACCACATTGTATTTTTGACGTTTTTAGAATGTACAATCTTTTTTAAATCCAGACGATGCGCGGCTTTCGTCGTTTTGCCTCATGCCAGCTACGACCCTACCACCCCTGGTAAAGACAACGTACCTGTCACTACTTTTTAACTGCATGAGGCAGTGTATGTAGCAAGGGGTATACCTTACCTTCGTTACTGTTGTCCTTTATTGTCTTCTTTTTCAGTTTTTCTTTAGGAGAAAAAAAAAATTTCATGATGTTGTTGAAACCGAGGCGGAAGCATAAAAAACACATTTGGGTCTAAGGACTATGATTGAACGAGCTAAACACCCCGGGGAGGGTACTTCCTTATAAGAGGCTAATGGGGATGTGCCGCTGGATGGGGTCGCATTTTCCAATCGGAGTGACTATAATGGGGTCTCTTTTTCAATAGAGTTACTAGAATGGGGTTGCACATTTTCTGAGTTGTGGGGTAAGATAGTTCTTCATATTAGCAGTCATCAAACGTACCAGAATGTTTGTACTGTTGGTGAAAAGTAGAGTGTTCTTCATTCAACATGAGGTTAATACATAAATAGAAAGTGACTAAGTTGGGATCGCAAAAATTACATATTTGCCCACAAGTGACTGAGATCGGGTCGGGTAGGGGCTCTGAGAAGCCAGCGCACATACCCAGCAAAAATTAACCCAAGTAGCGCCCCCGGGCAAAACACAAACCTATTCTACCGAGTTATCGATGGGTTTCCCTTCAGAACGTGGAATATTACACTAAATATTAATATGAATGTAAAGGAAAATCTTTTCCCACAGAAAATCAAAATTAACGTTTTTCTGCACAAGATTAGAAAAAACCTCAATATTTGGTCTTACAAGTCAGAGCTGTGTTACGGAATTTAGCCACCGGGAACTTGCCACCAAGCTGAGCAAGAAATAAACTATGAAATACCGCTCAAAACAATGAAGGGAGGCTTAAATCACAGCACAGAAATACAAGCGAAGGTACGGATGGGTAAAACAGAAGAAATCAAAAGGGATTGCAAGTGGGTTTTTAAAGGCTTGACAGCCTAACAGTGATGTGTCAACAGTTTTTCAAAGTTTATCGATGTTGTTTGCTATTTTTAATATAGCACTTTTAGGAGACGCATTAATTGTTGGTAACGAAGGTGAATTTCACCATTTACAAGAAATTTGAAAAAATTCATTGAAAGGGAACTACTGTGGGAACTGCAACCAAATTGAATGATGTCGTATAAGTATAACCTTTCAAAACGTTAAAAGAAGGTATACATCACACAGCAAATACAACTGGAGGCATGGATGGACAAATTTTAAGAAGATTGAAACGGATTGCGATTGGGGTTTTTGAAAACTTGTTAGCCTAACAAGTTCCAAAGTTTTTTTGTTGTTTGTAAGGTTTGTTATAATGCTTGGGAGTCATATTTGCTTGACATGAAGCTCTGATCTTCAGTGCTATTCACAAGTAATTTCTCAACTTCCACAGCGAATAATGAAGTGTGACTGACGTTATCAAGAAAATGAACTAGTATGTATTTGCAATTACCTATAAATTGGAACACTGCAACTGAAGTTTCCTTCTCCGCTACCATCTCCAGATGACTCAAAATCTTACGTGCGGCTTCTTCAGACAGCTCGCAGGCAAATTCTAACACTTCTCCCATCCAAAACATCGTTTCAATTGATTCTACTTTTACTAAGGAGTTTACCTTCTCAGCCAGTAGCTGTTCTTTTAGAAAATATGCCGCGATATATGCTTGTAGGGAATTGTGAATGAAGAAAACACCTTTTTCAGGATTCAAACTTGCAATATTTAACACCTGGAAAAGACCGACTTCGATCAGCCTCTCGGTCAAACTGTAGCCAACAGGTAACTGACTAACAGGGAAATAAAGCTGGCCTTGCAAAAGGGCTTCAAAGGCCAAGCGTCCTAATGCGTATAATTCATCTGAGTAATCTTTGGCAGAAACCGATTCAGCGGACTTTTTTTCACACATGTGATCAAACATGGTCGTCATGAACTGGGCGAAGATGTCTGCGCGTTCCTTTGGTAGTTCTTCACGTGTTGTTTTCGTCCAGAGCAAGCACAACATTAAGAGCAGTAGGGGAATTTGTGCTAGTTCACTTAGGTTGTGCTGCCATAAGTACCTAAAAAACTCTTGAATATCTTTATCATCTTTCAAAAATCTACGAGCGAACTCTTCTTGACGCTCATCATTGAAGCCTTCAATTTTGAATAAAGTATCACTAAAACTTATCAACATCTCAGCTTTCATTTCCCTCGAAGTAATTACAACACAACAATCTCTTAACTGGCTTTTTTTCCAGATTTTGAAAACAGGCGACTCGTTTTTTGAACTGTAAACATATTCATCGTAGCCGTCCAAGATAAGCAAGACTTTTTCTTGATGGCGACAAACGTAATCATACAGGCTGTGAACGGAAATTGCACCATTACTATCCAGCACTTCAGAAGCCCTCAGAATGGACGGAACATCTTGGAAATTACTAACGTCTCGTAATTTCACCAGAAGGACAAGATCAAATGTTCCTAATGTTTCTGTATATCTCTGCTGGGACCAGTCAAAAGTTGTTTTCTTCGTAAAAACAGTCTTGCCAATTCCTACGTAACAAGAGTGAAAAAACTGTCAGCTGAAGTGAAACCTTAAAATAGTAGAACTTATATTAGTTTTGAAAGACTTTTAGGGGAATTTTAAATTTATTTTACTGAAGTTTTGCTGAATTTTCTAAAAAATTCAGTGAAATAAATTTAAAATTCCCCTAAAAAGCTTCTGAACTTGAATTTTTACGTGCGTAATCACAAAAATATTTAATAAATAAATTATAATTATTTGAACAATTACGTTTTCCCAAGTTTGATTGATGGAGATAAAGGATCTCCATAATAATTATAATTCCTTTTTATGGAGATATAATTTGGAGAACGATTATATTATAGCTGTTTGAGCAGCTTCTCATGGATCTCTCTCGACCTCAGTCTCTCTTTGGAATTCTTAGCTTTGTTTACAGACTGGTCTCTTTATCATTCTCAGTTGTATAGGTTATTTAACAATCTGCTGCGTAGATTCTTTTAGATTATTGGATGTTGGAAAAGTACAGCCAAAAAGCCTGCAAATCACCAGCTGATCGTACGACGCCCTGTATGGATGCCGCATTTAGCTGGTAAACGAGGATGGATATTCTTTGTTTATTCTTTCTTGTATTTGTGTACTTGAGGCCACAAGTTTGTTAGCTTTGGCAGCTATCATTTGCTTATCGATGCATGCCTCCAATTCAATAAAGACCATGTTCGTCAGTCATGTCAGTTACTTACCTGGCTGTCCATAAACCAAAATTCGCTTTGGTGCAGGATTAGGTTCTCTCCGGACAAAAATCTCAGTGTAGTGGTCAAGTTGCTGTTCTGTCACTCCTGTGGGTTTCCTGTGATCCATGAACCATGACAAGTCTGTGTAGATGTCGTCAATATCAACAGCAGAGTTCGGGTCCCATGGAATGATTTGGACTTTGCTACTGGTTTCATAAAGTGATCGCAGCTGTTTCTGGCACTCCTCAAGACTTACGGAGTCTACTTTAAAGAATTTTAAACTCTTAAAAATATCAGTGTACTTTAAGACAGGGACATATTGAAAAAACGGCAACTTCTTGATACTAAAAGTAGGTACAAAAATATACATTAGAAGTGAATCTTATATCCATTTTTGTGGGTTCGATAGAAAAAATACAGAAAAGATGTTGCACTTCCGGGTTTCAAACATACATTTTACGCACGCAAGCTTTGGGATCTGACAGTCTTTATTTACATCAAAACACTTAGCGCAAGTAAATACACCTGAGACAACTAATTAAGGGCCTGTTTACATGGAGGTGGGGGACCCCAGGCAGGTGTGGTACCACACCTACATAGTGTCCCCCACCTCCCTGTAAACAGGCCCTAAAGCAAATACTTAAAGCTGCAGTCAAATCATATAAAAGAATACAAACAAGAGAAAGACAAGAAGACTGTCCGTGGGAGTGGCATGATGGGAAAATTTGTATGTGGAGTATGCTTATAATCTCGTTTCCGTATCTGCTTGCTTATGCTGTAAACTGCGAGTATACCCGCGGGGTTATGCTATCAGAACTAAATTTACAAAACCTTATCGCTATCTGATTGGTTATTTAAAATCTTGTGAGTATCAGCTATATTGTAGTATTTTCACACCCCTAGTTTATTTTACCTATGGCTAGTTAAAGCCCGCCAGACCCCATGTACGCTGCTTTCGCGGATGGTGTAGATTTATATTAATACAAGTACCGATATCCCCTTTTAGGAATTTTTAACACACGCTGGAAATTTCTTCATTGCAACTCCATTTAACCAGGGGCACCCAACGACGGTTTCCTCCTAAATACATTGAAAAAACGTTTTAGGCTACCCAGAGTACTTTTGGACATCTAGAAATGCATTCTAAGCGGCGCTATAAAATTTGTATCTGTTCGATTATCCTAGGGGAAGTATGGTGTGTTAAAACCTGTTGTTACTTCGTACTGTTACAGAACCAGTGGTTTCAGTTTAAATCCAGTATGGTTCCTGTATATCTACTGACTGAAAAGTACCTGGTAAGCTTCTAGATGAGGGTTCCATGACTGTCAAGTCTAAAAAAAGAACAAAAGCGATAAGACAGTTTTGATGGTCAATCTTTTCACTTAATGCGATAGCACACAGCCAGCTAGGCCTGTATTATTCCCTCGCTAGTGGACAATTGCTGATATTAATTCACTTGATTAAAGTGTTTGATTTTCTCAATCTTACAAGCACCAGGTCTACCACCAACTACCGACCCCTCCTCCCTCTCGGCGGCACTTATCACCCATCCCCATCGAACGAACTCCCCTAATTTGGAATTACTTCTAGTATTATATGAGTGCAGTAATGAAAAGCCACTTATCAGTCAAAACAGAGATGTGACATACCTTGATAGTGAGGCCATTCTTTAAAAACAACTGGATCATGTAACATTGTGGACACAAGAGAAGCTGCCATGACGGAAGCAAATGACTTCCAGGACACATCAGAAGTGTTGATATCATCAGAAAAATGTGATATCCCTTTAACAATCACCCATTCAATGTTCATATCATGGGCTGCAGCAAACAGTCCTGTTAAGTGAAAAGACAGACCTTACAATGTGAAAATGATTATGCACGCCAAGATTCAAAGCCTTGTTCAACCACTGTGAACAAGAGTCAAAAGCTCAGACTGCTCAGACTTTTTCTCCCATGTTGTTTATATTCCCTCCACAACGGTATATTTTATGTTATTATAATATTCCCTTTGAACTAGGTCACCAGAATATATCTTTTTTGTAATCATGGTTTGCAATATACCACTAGTCAACCTGACAACCGGTCACACACACTACTGGCACAACATTGCCAACCATGGTCAAACATGGCTAGCAATGAAAAGCTGTGGTATTGCCATGGTCACAAGATGTTGCTTAGTTCCAGGCCGAGTGCTCATTACACAATTTCAGGCTGCGTACGTGACCAGCCTGGGCTGCCTGTGCCCAAAGCCAGTCTCTCTTGAGATTTTTGGGATGTAAATGTTAGTAAGTGCTGTAAATGACCTAATAAACGCCCGAGGCATCTAGGGGTCCAAGCGGGGGCGTTAATAGATAAGAGGTGTTTATTCTCATAACTTTAACAAGCTCAACGAAACTAATATGCTTCGGCGAAAATATCAAGAGAGTTTAAAAGTAGCGCGGAAAATCCACTCCATCAGTTGATATGTCTAGACCGTCTAGAGATCTATGTCGCTCTATCAAATCCCAACATCTATCAGAATCCTCGCTCATTGTTGTCATTGTTGTTATTTTTGGCTAATTCCTAGTATTTTGGAGTAATTCTCACAGGGGGCGTCTATTAGACAGGAGGCGTTCAAAGTGACAAGAGGCGTTTTGGAAGTAGGCGTTTATCATTTACGGTATTGTGACGTTAGGTTTTTAGGGCGTTCTTCGTCTTTAACTCTCACAACATGCGCGGCGTTGCGCCGGACAAATGGACGGATAATCGGCGGGTTAATTCGAATAACTGAAGGACGTAATGGGACTAATTAAAAGCTTAGTAGAACACTTCGTTGGGCTCCTTGGCCAACGTCACAAACAATGCCAGAGGTACAGGTTTGTTGGGGACTTGTCCGTAGAGCAAAGCAGAAATAACTTCAACAGAACTGTAACTCTTCGAATATGTGTAATCTCCTCACGTAGTTAACTCGTTGATAACTCAAGTAATTCAGCATGTTTCACTTATCTAGGCCTAAGGTAATTCAGCCCTCTTGGTGTGAGGCAATTGTGATAGGCAACTTTTATAGGTAATCAGTCACAGAGGTAACTCGCAGAGGTATTTTGCAGAGGTAATTCAATTGCAAATTGTACAGTGTACAAGCTTGCTTATATGTGGTCTGGATATGCTAATACTCTTCAGATATTATGTTCGGCAAGTCTTTTATCTAAAATTACATTTATAGCGGAATAAACAACTAACATCTTCCTAGTTAAAAACAAGCTCTTACAAAGGATGGTAAAGCAGCTGATCATGAGAACACTTCAATTGCTCTAGATTGTGCTGAACATGAACGTGAATATCCTGACTCTAAGAAATCCTTTTTCATGTAGAAAGTCATGTTTTCTCGAAGCAAATGAAGGTAATAAGATTCCCGTGAACTGAAGCGATACGTTTCTCAGAATATTTGAAGCAATTCCTGGAACTCTACAGTAAATAAATTCGAAGTTTTGCCTTATTGCATATTCAGGCTTTGTTGTATTTATTTAACTGATAATGCTGCAGTTATTAAGAACCTTTTTTGGAAATTGGGCAATTTACTTTGTATACCTATACTTTACATGTATACACAATAAAAGGGCAGGTTGAAGGCGATTAATTTTTTAACCAGTGAAAAGCGACACGATGGCAAATTCCGTTTTTCACTCACTCCCATTGCTGGCATGTAAACGTTTCACTGATATCTACGTTGCAATAACAAAATGTAACCTTCTTGATTACGGTAATCTTGATGGAATACTACTCCCCCCTTCCCCACCCTTTGCTGTTATCTTCCTTCTCACATATCTCTTTGCGCCGTCCCCACAATGTGAACGCCTGGAACAGGCTTGGGTTCCAGACCATCTGTTGTCTTGATACAAGAAAATCAATTTTTGGACGTTTAATTTGTTCTATGGGCATTTGTGTAAAGCTTTAGTTTGAAACAAAGCTAGGGTATGAAACATGTCTCTTTCTGGACAAGAACAAATGCCGTGGAGATAATTTAATGACTACTTTACTCACATCATGTCACTTTCAAATGGAAACTATTTGTAGATATAAAACAATAGAGAGATTAAGATTCACGTTTACCGCAAATGGCAAACGTCAGACTCAAGTTGAGAATTTCTCAGAATAGAAAATTAGCAGATAAAAACAGTCCCGAACGATTCCTATCATTAAAACTGGCATAAAACTACTTATTTTTGAGTAGAAGAATAAAGAGTTAACGGAAAACAAGGGGAAAACTTGGTCACGTGGTACAAATTCACTTCTGCCGTGAAACGTGAATCTTAATGTCTCTAATATCTTACCTTCCCCTTCCCATTCAACTGCAATCACACGAGATTGAGACATACTGCTTTGTTTGTTGATGAATTGACTACCACTGAATATGTCACTGTCACGGTGTACCTGTACTGTTTCTTCACCTACTGGATCTTTTAATGGTGGCTTCCAGCCTTCAGTTGAAAACAAGTTGAGGTTGCCAAGATTTCTTCTTACTGGAGTTGGGAATTGTTCAGTTGACAGTTTAGAGGATACCACTACATCTCCTAGCTTGGTATGTTTTGGGTTTAAACCCATGCATTGGCCTACGGAAAAAGCAGCCTTGGGTCTCAGTAGCATCACTGCATTTTTAATAACAAATTGACTGCCACGTGGACCAGAAGAACTTTCAGAACATCTCATCAAAGCAACTTTCAGTGCCTCTTCTTTACTTTCACCCATGGTCCCAAAGTACACGTACCCCAGGCTCATGTGATAACTTTTAAAAGGATTTGCCAAGAAAGCAAAGCAAGCTGTAAACTCGCAGTCCTCTACTGTCAACAAAAGAATGTCAACAGGAAGCTTGACATCACTCCAAGGTGTCGACTTGTTTGGAAGATCTCTCATTTTAGGTACTTCAATACTTAGCGGAGGAGGGACATGATCTCTTGACATCTGATGATCAGGAGCACCTCCTTTTCTTTTAAGGTCTTGATGCTGCGCCATTGAGTCTCAGTTAAAGTTTTTCCTAAAGTTTGTAAATACAATTAATTTAATAAGATCAGCACATTGCAAAACTTGAAAAAACTTAACATAAATTAAAGAATGTCAAAAAATATTTGTCACAGCTATTTCTATAGAGTCAAACCTCTCGTTATAAAAGTGGACACTACTATGGCCAGGAAAAGTGTCCACCTATAGGAGATCGACTGGTGTTCACATCACAAAGGTCGTCTATGGGGAGTGTTTGTTTACAAATTACAGTGTGACCACATGAACCGAGGCCACCCAGACAAAATTTTAAGACAAATTTTGAAATTAGTCAATCACAAGTTGAGATCTAAACAATGAAATTCGGAATAACTGTATTAGGTTTTGACAACCTTTGGGTTCAGGCCGGAATCAAGCCCAGCAGTGAGAAATTTTGAACAATCCGAACTAAGGGCGACGGCAGCTTATTTTACCGCAAACGGCGCTCAGCTTGATTTATACAACCGTCATGATTCCTTATTTATATCCCTTAGAAAAATGGTTCGCAACGTATTTTGAGCTTGCTCTGACGGTCGATTTCCAGTGTCACGTATTTTGTAAAATTTACGTTCGCAAATAAAATAGAGGCAATGCATGAAAGGTCGCTCGTAAGCGTAAAAGTTGAACCTCGCTCAACTTCTCGTTTAAGCTCAGCACTTTCTTATCTTTCCTTTATTTTATTTGCGTGATTAAAATTTAAGTGCGTTAACGCGCGTAGCCAAAAACTTGTCAGTGGAAATCAACCTTGAGTACAATTATGCGCAAATATTTCATTGTTTAGATCTAGAGTGATCGGCTAATTTCAAAAGTTTTTGTCTCAAAATTTTGTCTGGGTGGTCTCAGTTTGTGTGGTCGCACTGTAAACACAGTTTCAGCCATGGTCCCAAAGTACACAAATCCTAAGGTCTGGTGATAACTTTTAAAAGAATTTTCCCAGAAAGCAAAGCAAGTTCAAGTCAACAGGGTGCTGAACATGACTCTATAAGGTCTTAACTTATTTCAAAGATCTCTGGCATCGTTCGCGTTGGCAGTTCAATACTGAGACGAGGTGGAACTTCAGGACCTTTTTTCTGTTGCAGCGCCATTGAATATCAATTAAAGATTGTCCTTTACAGTGTATAGAAATAAGAACACTGTGCCTGACAGCCCCTGACTTGATACTGCACCCACGTTTCATTAAAAAAAACTACCTCTGCAAGGGTGCTTTTTTTCAGCGTCACCCAGAAACGTTTTTTTGCCACATTAATCACATATAGTCTCCCTCGCTGCCGTTTTTGTCTCGTCACGGAGACTACGTTAATTAAACGTAAGGTAGGCATGAAATTGGTCTTTTCGTCATTACAAAGTGGTCACGGATTCCATTGTCGTGTTTCAAGAACAATAACTTCAGTTTAAAAGTTTATAATTTTAGTCCGAGACTATGATAAAAGGATCGAGAGGTTTCTTTGGGATGAACTTGTTACAGTTACAGTTTAGAAATTAAACAAAGTTTCCTTGTGATACGGATACTATGGCATAAGGGTCCCCGATAATTTTATTCGGGACTTGAAATTTGCCCAAGTATACACAGGATAAAGGATGCCTAAAATAAATGATCGAGATTACGCCGGGATTGAGCGAATATTTGAAGAGGGGTGACGGGACCCTATGACATGTCCCCTGGTTCCACTGCAAACAAGAAACAACAGAGTTTTTTTCAAGTATTTCTGACCCGCACAAAAAGAAATGACCAAAGTGTGATTTCAAAATTACCTCCATGAAACTAAATTTGCAGACACGCGCCACCTCATTATTACGGACAGTTTGTTTTATCCCAGGGGAAAGAAAGCCCTTACATTTTCTCTAAATACGGACACTTTTATGGCTCCGAGGGGGCCCTCAGGGTCCGTAGTAATTATGGGCGGAGTCCGATGAGGCATTTATTCCAGGACGGCGATATTTCAAGGCGGCGCTTATTTCAAAATCACATTTCTGACAATTTGAAACGGCTTACCCTTAATCAGTTAATTGCCAATAACACAGAATAACCAAATAGCGTTTGTAAAAAAGCCCTTTTAAAACACAGGCAAAGACTGAGAGATAATAGCAGTTGACGGAAGACTTGATCAACTCCAGATACTTTTCAAATCAAATTGTAAATATTATGTAAGACAGAAAGATGTTTTAAGTAGCAATGTATCCCTTATTTTGCTGAGATGGAATCGTATCAGTGGCTGGATGGTGTAAACTAATATCAAGTTTTTTCTGATATGTTGCGGCGTTTATTCCAGGGGGGCGTTTAATCGAGTATTAAAAATACGGTACGTGATATCTCATGGAACACTAAGTGGCTGCAAATCCAAAAATACTTGGTATTTGCCCTAAACCATATACCACCAAATACGCAGGATTGGGACTAAGATAGCCGTTGTTAATATCTGTAAAAACTTTACTGTATAAAACATCTGAAATAAAACAGAATAAAAGGAAAACCAACACTCGGAACATAAACCCCTACAGTACACAGTCACAATGGACTAATAAACAAAATAAAAAAATACAAAGGGCTGTCATAAAACAAACACTAAAATAATTGTGGGCGGCTGGAAGCTAATGATTGCTAAGCCTAAGCAGGAGCCGATTACTCCTGGCCTATGCTTTGCCTTTTAAGTACTCATTATTAGAATAAAGCGTAAAAAGCTAACTAACTGTGACTTTTGTTGGAGAATATTGTTCCTGAAAGCGAACAATTCTTGAAACTCGCCTTGAATACCCCTCGTAATAGACCAAGTGGAGTCTATAACTTTACTGGGTCCTCAAAGAAAACGTCACTGGGTTGTTTTTTTTTCTTCTGGGTTTTTCTTATTAGTTGTGTACCCTCCCATAAAAGCAGAAAGGCCGGTGGCAGGCCTTACATCTTTTAACCGGCATGAAAACTTTGAACACATTTTACATTCTTTGCGAGATTGATTACCTGTACCCTCTGTATTGTGTTTTTGTCAATGGTAATAATGTTTTATTTTTTTGCTTCTTTTAAACATACAAATATGAACAACGAAATACACTGGTCTTGAAGAAGCCATGATAGAAAGTGACCAGGGAAGCAAAAAATCAGCCGGGTAGAAACAAACTATTCGCCGGGTATCGAGGAGGCTAAATTATAACTGGGTAAGCTGAATTAAAAACTGAGTAGGGTTTCACTGGGTCTGTTACAAAGGGGTATCATTTAGAAACCCTTGAGTTTCCCTACCAATCTTTATATACTGCTACAAGCGGTAGAACTTTTACTCTCAAGCTGTACATTAGGTAATAGATCAATGATTGCGGTCACGAATGGCACAATGCGCAGAACAAATAAAACTGTCAACATGGTATTCAGTGTACTTAGTGTACTTATGCAGTGTAGTCAATGTAGTTAGTGTACCCAGGGTACTACTGAACCCCAGCTACGCTAGCTACAAACGTAACCTACACACAAACTTGTTCTTGAACTATGTATATTCGTGACGGTAGTCAAGGACTTATTACCATTTTACTAAAAACATTATAATTATTTTGTAAAAACATATCACTGACCCTTGAGGTAATGCTAGCTGCGAAATCTAACACTGGTTCTAAAAATATAAATGAGCCCTTGGTTCAACCCTAAGATGATGCTTTCCAAAAATCGAAGAAACTCTAACAAAAAGAAGCGGGTGAAGATTTATATTACACCTGCTTGGCGTCATTCGATACTTGCCGTGACATACCGTATCTGAAAGGTACATGTAACGGCCGCAACTGCAATGTTTCCTAATTCACTAAGAGATCATGCAAATCTGTTTTACTAAGCAAGCAACTTCCCTTTACACTAGTTTTACCGTTATAACCTTCATTTTATATTGTTGCATTTCATTTTGAAGTAGGCAATAACATGGCTGACATCTTATATTAGTTCACAGTTGAAAGCCGATATGATATTGATCAACAGTTTGAAATACGTTATCTGCTCAGATCTGCAAAGCAATATTTTACCTTTCATTGTAAGGGTTCCCTTTCAGTCTAGAAAACTGTCTCTATTAGGGACGGCTGGTGTGTTTGATAAATCGTACGAAGAGCAGTGATCGCAAGAGTTTTTCATGAAGAGCTCTATTAATTGCATAATCGGAAGTCACGCGAATTTTATAATTAACCGACGAGTTCTTTCTTGTTTCATTTACGTTGTTTCTTAAAAATTATTAATGTACAGTGCATTTTGCTGCAAATAATACCTTATTTATTCTCTGTTATCATCACAAACCGAAACCAGACTTAAAAACTGTCCACACAGTTAAATTGCTTAAATAGGTTCCCTCAGTCAATGCAAAGAGCTTGTTGCGTGTTTCTCTTTCACTTTCAAGACTTCGAACTGTTTAAGCAACATGTCACATATTAATTGTAAAAGCCCCTGGCGTCCAGGTACCTTCACACGGCAAACGGTTAAACATTCCGTTTGAGCATTTCATTAGCCTTGATAACGGCATTGTTTTAAAAAATCATAGCTCACAATGTGAGCGTTGGAGCCGAGATCGGACTTCTACTCAAGCCTGCACAAGGAATGGAATCGCGATATAACACCCCTCCACCTTCATCAAATCTCGACTTTATAAAAGCCTCTCAAGATATGATTCATGCCTTTTGAAATCTACGAGTTAGGAATACAAAGAGCAAACCTTTTTTGAAGGGGACTTGGATGTTTCCATCGGAGCAAACGATTTCATCGGTTTGGCGTCAGTAGGCGCTGTGTCGCAAAGTCACGGGTGCGGCTATTGAATTGAATGACGTCAACGTCTGGGAATGAAACAAATGATCATTGTTTAAAACTAATCACCTGACCTGCATTCGGTTCACTCTTTTTTCCTGAAAATTTAAAATGAAAAATGAAACAGCATTTTCGTTTTTCATTTTTGGGTGGGGGAAGTAAGATTGAATTTAATATTCATTGTTTTGCAAAATTAAAAAAGTGAGAAATGAAAAATGAAAGCCTGTGTTCAGTTGTCATTTTTTCAAAACTGACAAATGACAAATTAAAATTTGTATTCAATTTTCATTTTTTTCAATGAAAGCAAACATGACAATTCAATTTTTATTTTTTTTCACCGCCAGAAAAAGATATTTTGTGCCCACGAGCCACAACTGATAATGGCAAAACAGCTGTCGACGGCTACAACTCCGTTCTGTTTTGGGTTCTATCAGTGTTGTGATGTCTTGCAGAGTAAAATTTGACGTAGTACGATCAGCATTTGCAAATGTACTCCCTTATATGGCTCATACGAGGATGTGCCGCTTGACAGGGTAAGGTTTTTGTCCACCCTTCCTTAAACAGGGTATATACGATTAGAGAAGTCGAGGTACGTTTCAGGAGCCTTTTAGCGAATTGAGCCGAAAAAGTGATGAAAGGCGTTTTTTTACTCAACTGATTTTTGGTTTCTCTGAGGGGTCAAAATGAACTTAAACCACAATCCCACTGAGCGGGATTCTGCTAATATAAACTTAGGACTTTGGAATCTAGTCTGATCGACATTTTCTTACCAGAACCCTGTAATTGTGACTGGGGGGTAGCGGTGTAGCCCCCTCCCCTTACCCACTGAGCTGCATGATTCGTAGTATTAATCTTGCCGCCTTGAGTGTGATCTTTCACAAACCCTCAATGTAGTTTAATTTTTTTCTAAAAAGGCATTAAGATCTTATCAAACCAAGAAAACCAAGAAAGGCTAATAGGAGTCCAGACTGCCTTTTGATTTAAATGGGCAAATCTCAACAAGTGTATATAAAGAAAAAAAAAGTCCGTGAAAATCTTTCCTTTTATGCTTTTTTTTTTCGAGAATTTCTCAACTTTAAACTGACGTTTGCCGTTTGTTCTAAACTTGACTATAAATCTCTCTAATAATAATATGAAAACGTTGCTTGCATCGAAGTCGGTTTGTCATCCATGTCAGGGGAAACAAGCAGTGGGCTAGAAAGAGCAATATTCAGCCCCGATGGCATTCGAACCAACAGCCTTTTATAGTGGAGTGATTTCAGTCTCACCGTTTTGAAGATGGGGTCTAACATTGCCGAAATTTTTTCTCCCTTTTACAGGGGTTTGAACTCTGACCTAGAAGTCCGACGCGCTAGTTCATTGCTCCACGGGAGTGCATACCTAGAGATTTGTAAAAAATGGTGGTTGAATAAAAGCCAGCTCAAGATTTGTAGGAGGGAAAGCAGGGATGATGGAACAAGGCGAAGGGAATCCCCACCAGACTCGTGGCTCCTGGGAGAAAATTGATTAGAATCACGCATGTGTTATACGGCCGGTAAACGTCAGTTTGACTGACAAGTGACTAAATTTCCCATTTACTATAAATCGTTTTTTGTTTATTCCAGCTATTCAAAATAAGTAAATCGATGCCAGTTGATCCGTGACAATAATTTTGCACAGTTTTTATCTGCTCATTTCCTAATCTGAGTACAGTTGTAAGCTTGAATCTGAGTGACGTTTCCAGTTTCCGTAAACTTGATTCTACGATTCTGAATCTCTGGTTAAAAACGACGGGTGAGATCGTAACACTAACGTTTACGGGCCAAATGTAAAGATCGGTACTGCTTAAGGAGTTAAAATAATAACACCAGCATTTGAAACAGAGCTTTGTAAAACGATATTTTTGGGTATAAGTTAATACCAAAATGAAAATACCTTTATCGAATAAGGAACGTTAATGAATCATCAAGCATTGCTATTTTAATATATTTTAATTATTATTGTCACTGAGTAGAGTGTTTTGAATTGTTATATAAATACGTTCTACTGGAATGTACTGGGCTTACAAAAGCTCTTTGTTTTTCGTTAATAAGGTTTGGCCTTTCTCTGTAAAGATGCTCTTTTGGACGTCGGTTTTTCTTTGCACACGTGCCACTATTCAATTAAGAAATGATGCTTTTTGTTTAAACTGAACCCACACAGAGGTTCTTAATCTAATTAGTTCTGGTAAATTTAACGACATTTGTTTGTTATCTTACATTAATTGGCTTAATTGGTTTTTCGTAAATCTTCAGGAGCTTGACCTTACCAAGTTGTCTTTTCCTGGACATTCCTATTTTTACTATCTTTCGCGTATTTAGTGGTTTGATCGAAACTTCAGTGCGCTTCCAAAAGAAAACCTTGTCCAACAGACTATCTTAGTTAACTCGTTGTGATAAACAAGCTTTTGTTACTGCCTAGTTCAATTTACCTGCTAAAAGTTGTAACGAGTGATATCTTTGTTTAAAGGCTTTCGCAATGTAAATATCTTGCTAATTGATTTTTGATTAGAGATTTGTAAACAATCTTTTAGTTAATATATGGAAAAAGGTGGGACTAATTACCATTGTACGATATTCCAACAAGAAGCTTTTAAACGACAACTAAAGCACTGTACGCGAATTGACAAATTGTACATTTTAGAGTAACGGTATTGTACATATGTGATTTTCATTCATGTAAACATTCCTTGTAATTTTTGGGTCTCTCTGACTGCTTTTTCTTTTGACTGGACAATTGTTGGACAAAAGTGAATTTTGGAGTTTTAACTGATTTTCCTATTACGACACAACCTCGAAGGAAAAAAGTTGAGCAACAAGTTATCTACATTAAAACAGTTTGAAGAGACAAAAAGTTTGAGTTCATTGTGGAGGATTACTGTTCCCCCAAGTTTCCTACTACAGCTTTGAGCAGAAAATGAGTAGATCCTCTCAGCGTTAGAAAAGTATTTACTTATAACTTCTGCCCTAACGAAAGGAGATTCCGGCTGATGCATCTTCTCTAGTTTTGAACGTTGACTTAATTTTATGTTCTTTATGACAGACAGAATTCCAATAAAAAAATATATACGTATTATTGAATTTCGTTATAAAGAGTACTAACTGATGGTGCCACCCAAAGTCGTGTCTATACTGTCTAGTGGGTGTTGACAAAGCTCTTTTCTCTTTGTCTTCTTTTTTTTTCATTCTTGCCTACGATTAGAATAGTCGGCTTAAAGGATACCGAACCAAGGCTTTTGTGCCCAGTTGATTGTTTGAACTATAGTAGCTATAGTAGTTGCTCCCAGCCTAAACTGAATCACATAGCACGTCTTTCACTAACGTTTATTGTAATTATTTACTTAAATAACGTGAAGAATGATGAGGTTTTTCCGAGCTTTTACATTCAGTTCTATTATCTTTGCTGAATCTATGGCCAATAATTTCATTTTTCTATTTAGTGACAACTCTAAAAACGTAGTAAAAATCAGTTATAGTCCCTAGGTGTCTCGGCTCGGTCCCTCCTGGACTCTACCGTGAGCTGTGACGTCACCGAGGTAAGAGAGAACGCTGTGGCTATAGCAATTGCCACTGAATTCTCCAAGTGAGTTGCTGATATACACTGACCAGACTGGTTATTCTTGTTCTTTAGGGAGGATTACCTTCTTATCATTAGGTATTAGAAAACTAAAGGACAACTCTACATTACCAACAAGCTCATAACGATAAAATGTAGTGAACGAGCAGGCAGGAACCGCTAGACCAAGTGAGACGGCTTCTATATAGTAATTAATACACCAAAGAAATGAAAACTGGGTTATGTGTATATGCTTCATCAACAGTTCATTGTTTCAGGGTCCTGAGTCAAAGGGATGTTCTTTGCCACTCTCTGGGTGTGTCTCTGGTGTGCAAAACCTGCAACAGCCCAAAGCAGAAGCATATAACCCAAAGATATACATGTATGTAAACACATTCCTTTACCTTGGCAAGATTGAGACCCTCTTTATGAAAGGAGGATAAAACTATTCGCCTTTGAACGAAAATGGTTCCGGCTTTTACAAGTGATATCTTGCAGCTTCAACTTGAATTGTTATTTCTATTTCAGAATCATGGATAAAAACGGGTAAATGTGAAAAGCACGGTAAAAAGTACAGAAGAAACCTTTTGGAATGTGTGAAGGCACTTTAACGTTCGTCTGGCAATTAAAAAAAAACACATATACCTTATGGAACAAGTGTGATATCAAGATGGCTGAATTTTGACCAAACAAGTTTGGTCAATAAAGGATTTATTACATAAATGCTTGACCAACGTGGGAAATTTCGTCTTTCTCTCAGGTAGCCAATCAAAAAAGAGGATTCGCATCATCTGCTCGCGAATTCAGCCATGTAATATGAAGTAAACTAACTGAGCTGGGAACTGATATGGCGGTCGGACGTTTTTTTATCGTGTCCGCCTAGTTTTGCTTAAAAGACGCCTCTCCCTGCCTTACTCGGCAAATCTGTAAATAATCTTCTTAAAGACACATGCCCGCAGAAAAGAACAAAAGAATATTGAATTTTTTAACAAAGCCTTAAAGGTGACATGGATTAAAAATTACCTGGACAAAAACAATCGTGGCAAATGCCGGAAATTTCTTTCCGATTTTCATCTTGAAAAACTTGCCTACGGTCTTCCTCTCACCAACAACTTAAACAAAATGGACACAATCAAGACCTTAAAGACCAGCTTTTTATAGGAAATCCTACTAATCTGGTCAGAAATAAACTTTAAACAACAATTAACATCCGAAAGACAACCGTTCTCGAAAAAAAACTTACGGTTCAACTCCTTGGTGCGAAGTCAACAATGCCCCCATTTACTATAGGGAATGGGAATGCAGAGGTGTTAGGAATATATAACACCTGAAAGACACCAATAACAATTTTCTCACCTTTCAAGAGCTTCAGAACAAATTCGACTTAAAGATTCAACCATTGACTTACTGTGGTCTTCTTTCTGCTTATAAATCATGTGCTTTGGATGAGAATTAAGTAATCTCAGGGGCACCCAACGACAATTTTCCGAAGAATATCTGTTCGGAAGACGATTTGAGATCTAGAATTTTCCGAAACATTTGTTGCAAAATTTCTTGCTTGTCTGCCTCTCCTAGGATTTTCGAACATCTAAAAAATGGTATAATTGCCCATTTTTAACGGATTTTTACCCTAAAAAGGTAACCTAGAATTTTCGGGAGCCTTTTTTCTGGCTGAAATTTTCGAAAAGGTAAGTTTTGATCCCAATAATTTTCGGATCACTAGACTTTCTGCTAGGAAATCCGAACAGATGAAAAATTTTTACGGGACAAAAATATGCCTATATCTACCGTTTAAATACTAAAATACGTTTAACAATGCTATGTTTAAGTGGTTTTGAACTATATTCTCGTTTGGTGCCCCTGTAATCTAAGTGACTGCACAAACAACGGCAAAGAATATGAAAGTTTTCGACTAAATTAACCACCAAAGGTAAAAAAACCGATTAGACTTGCATATAACGCTCTCGTTGCAAAGAAACCTCTTCCTTACCCATGCATAGTCAGGACAGATGGACGGAAGCTTGTGGCCTATCACATAATGACGGAATTGGACCGCTGCTTACCAGCTAGCTCTAAAAATTTCGAGAGGCACAAGACTTTCTGAATTTTAGTTTAAACTTTAGCACAGGAGATTACCAACAAATGGCAATTTGACTACGATTAAGATACGAAAACCCCCCAGTGCTGTTGTTGTAAAGAAGAACAAGAAAAACTAACTCACCTTTTCTGGGGTTGCCTTATTATAAAATCTTTCTGGTAAAACGTAATAGCGCGCCTATGAAGGCTTTCAAGGTAGTTAAAAAAGATTTTTCTTTGGATATTGTTCTAGCATTCAAAGTTACATCAACAAGTAAATTTTTGTCTTCTTACAGCTAGGTACTACATTAGGCACAGTAAAACAGATGAATAGTCACTGACATTATATGGACTCTCTTTTGGGCTGCTCTCGAGCTCCCTTTTGCCCCAGATAATTTCTTTTGTATTAAGATTTCCCTTCTTCGCACAACCAATGCTGCCTCTGTTAAGCCTTTTGTTTTGTTTCTTTGTTTAATATCTTTGTTCTTGTTTATGTATAAGCGTATCGATTATTTTGGTAATTTTTGACAATACTTGTAATTTTTTTTGTAGTTTCTCTTGCAATTTTTTTGTAATTTTTTCCTTTGCATGTGCACATATAATAAGTAATAAAGTGTTTGTTGTAATATAAGACTAAATCCGCGATCGCTACTGTGGGAAACAGTTGACGAAACACGAAAACAACTTTGCTAGTTATAATACTGTTTAAATTTGGGTTAAAATAATAAAAAAAAAAGTGCTTTACCTTGGCTTTCCAAAATCAAATGAGACATCATCGCCAATGAGCACAAAAGGTGCTCGTTGCCTCCATTTAGAGAAACCGCTATTTCGCATCCACTTCACTCTCGGTGAAGAGATCATCGCTCGCACTTTCTCCGTGTACAAGGTTTTCGTAGAAATGGCTCATGAACAACTACTCTGTTGCTTTGTCTTCTATGGTCCACAAGAGTCACCAACACTGAGCGTGCACCCGATCCTAAGGATGCTCGAGAGATTCCAATGACGCCTTCTGCTTTCATTTGCCCACACGCAGTATGACAACAGCTTAAGGACTATCAGTTTGGCTGTCAGTCTAACTTCTGAAACTTCTCCCATTGACAGTAAGTAGTCTGATTCATGTGTGTAATCCCTTCTGTAGCGCTAGGGGGGGCAAGTGCAATTTCTCCTCTTTCGGCATCACCGTGATGAGCAGCGAAATGTATCAGACTCACTGAGTGTATTCTCTGTCGAACTGCTTGCTTTGTTGCTTGCTCTCCTATTAAAAGGTGAGATCCCTGCGGTAGCCTTGCAATCATCTCTACTTCCCGTTTCGCACCAGGCAATGGACAAAGGATTTTTACTTCTTTCTCTTGAAATCTTACCTTTGTAACGCTTGACTCACCCACAATCGATGCACCAGTTTTGCTGTGAAAGTCAGCTGAAATGTCCTGAATGAGCTTGAGAGTTGTCAAGGAAGGGACGATTGTTATCCTGAAAGTATCTGATAATATAAATACCTGCTACTTTTATCCCATAATGCTGCAAACGGAACATGGTACAAGCAGCGATCAGGAATAACAATGATTTCAGGTCCTTCGAGTAAGTCACTGACAGGAGCGATAAACATGTTTTAATCCTGAGAAAGTGTAGGCGGTCCAAAATACTTTTATTTTTCCTCTTTTTTCTACCAGACGTTAGGAACATAGCAATTTCTTAGGACCTCATTTCCAAATCTTCATCCAAAGTGAATTTACCGTGTTTTTTATGTTAGCTTTCTTAAGTTTCGTTTCACGAAAAGAAAATGGGCTTGTCTGTGATCTTTGATGATCGCAAGTGCAATTCAAGAAGAAACTCTTTAGACTTGGAAGGCTTAGGTAAAGTGCTGCATCTCCGCCGTCTGAGTTTTACAACCAATTTCCTCATAGATGTCAAGAGCTTTCACACGATATTCTGCGCTCCAATTCAGGCACTTGTCCTAGGTTTAGGTAACAATCTGCTACTCTTAGTTTTCTACCAATTTTCTCAAAGACCGTAAGTGCCTCATAATAGGACTTTTCAGCCTTAGCTTTTTCACCGACACACAGGAAGAAAGTTCCTAGGTTTGCCCTATCTATTGCGTCTCCATCTTCGTCTCCAATTTCCTTTCTGCCAGTAAATGCTTTGTTAAAGAATTCTTCTGCTTCTGCTTCTGATAATGCTCTTTAGTTTCAACAAGTTGACCAACAGACTCTAACACAGTTCCTAGGTTTAGGTAACTTGTTGCTTCGCTGAATTTGTCACCTATTTCTTGACTGATTTCAAGTGCTTCAAGAAGACATTGTTGAGCCTCGGCATATTTACTTACAGATGATTAGTACAGGGCTCCTAATTTTGATAATTTGTTGCTTCGTTCTTTTTAGTTACCAGTTTCCTTGTTGATCTCAAGTGCATCATGATAACATTTTTCAGCTTTGGTATATTCATTACAACGTTTAAACACAAGCCCTAGGTTTCCCTAGGCTAATGCAAATTGCTTTCTGGTAAAGTGCTTGTGCTTCTTTGTATTCACAATTTTCGAAATTTACCTTTGACTGCCTGAAGATTTTCGCACTTTTATCTTCTTCGTCCTCCATGACAATGTAGCCTAAACTGAGTAAGAAATGCGAGAAGAACAAGCAATAACGTGTAAGAAAATGACTATATACCAAGAGTAACCGTTGGTTAGTAAGTACGGGCCAACACGTGGCTTTAACTTACAGATGTGATTGATAAAAACCGCTTTTCATAATTGCGTACGTGAATCAGAGAAAACCCTTTTAGTTCCGGTGTGTCCAAAAGGAATCGCGGCGGATCTTGAAAACTGGATTGAACAACGCAGTATTAAAACAAGACTCATATTTAATTGAACGACTTTATTCACAGTTGCTTAGATACAACTAGTAATAGTTTACACTACAGCTGCCCCCGCTCTGTATATAGTATTCTTGCTCCTTGTGTAGCTCTTTGAAATATACCGATTCATAATGAAGATGTTCACACATATTCTATAGATAGATAGATAGATAGCCTTTATTTTAAAACGATGAGTATTAAAGCTACATGAGCTTGTGGGGTCGTTTGCAATTAACTAATTACAAGTAATTATAAACTAAAAAAACTAAAAACTAGGGGTGTATACAGACAAAACGTTTGAACTAAATTAGCGCTTACAAATATGAAATTGTGAACATAAATTTAAGTATATAAAAAGTCATCTTTTCTAAAATTACAAGTGGATGCAGACGTTATCTTGAAGCTGAATTCATTAAAATTAGCTTGAGATTCTTAAGCTTTATCCTGAGATCACGATAAAGAATGTTTTTTGTCAGGGCACTACAGTTGTTGGTCACTGCATTCCACAGGATTGAGCCTCTAAACGCGACAGAGTCTTTCATGTAACGCATACAATAGGTGAGATAAATACAGGAAATAAGCGCAAGGTTCCATGCACACTTTTGGTTCGATTTACACAGCTTTGATCAAAACATAATCATTTTCAGTTTCAAGAATAGTTTATTCTAAACCATAAGAAAATATTTAATTAGAAGTTTAGTTTTTCGCTATTTTTATTTTACTTTTTACATTTAGTTTATTTCATTTGCCGGAAAGTAAGCCTTAGAAATTAAAAGGACATTTAATCAATTCACGCTAGCGTATTCTAGTCTTATTTTAAACTTTATAGCAGAACGACATCTGTGAGCAGAGAATAAGTCAGCACAGAATTTGATTGTCGGCGAATTTCTGTAATCGTCCATCGTTCTGCTAATGATAAGCTAGCCGTTGAATCATTCACTGGTCTTGTTTATTTTGGGTCCAGTCTTATTCCGGTCAAAGAGAGAGAAAGAGGGTCTGGCAAGGTTCAGCTGCAGGTTTCCAATCAAAGATTTGTGAACTCGTGTCTGGCAAACTCACTTAGTGTTAAAATATATACTGTTCTACGCACCTTATAACTTCATCTGCGCTTAACGAGTGTCTTTTGGTCCATAACTTTCATAACAACTGCTCTACAGAATGTCACTGATAACACGTAACGCAAAAGAGTATCGAAGTGTGACTGCACAATTAATGTCACAAAATCTACCTATTGTCAGCTGTTCCTTAGGGATTTTTTGTGTTTTACGTCATCCTAACCATTTCGTACTTGCGGGCGCAAACAATAGAAACGTCATCATTACCTACCGATTCCTCGCGGCCCCTGTTCAAGTAAATCGAGATTTTTTCTATATTGACTGTATGACTGTATATTTCAACTGTAAGTACTTTCCTTAACATACGCGCGAGTTACTAGAGTGCCTTCTCGGGATTTCGCCTTCTGGGCGAAATCCCTGCGGGGGCAATTATCCTGCGAATGGTGACGAGCGAGGTGAGAAGGCTGTATTCGCAGGCAAACATACAATGAAACAGCAATGCATGACACAAGTAATGCGTGTACACTTCACGACTGCACGAAGTGTTATTATTCAATCGAATATCCAATCCGTGTTCCATGACCAAAGGTCGTTGATATGCAATAGAAACAGCTTAAATTACCACTGCAGTTTTAAATAAAGTACCACTGACGAAGAATAGTCTGCGGGCTCCTCTTATCGCCAGTAAAGAGTTAGGACTTTTTTTACCTGTGGCTACAACTAGCGTACCCTGGGTGCCAGAGACTTTTCTAGCGCGGTTTCCACTTTCTGTCAAGTCTTCTCGTGGCTTCGGCCTACGGCCGAAGATGAAGGCCAACACCAAAAATTCCCGCCGCACGTGAGAAAAAACCTCTGGTACCCAGGGTACAACTAGCTCTGTTATCAACGATAACCCTTAAAATTTATTTTAATTACCTAAGCTCGATTTACAGCCGCTTTTGACGCCCGTATTACATACCATAAAATTCCAAAAATAAGCCCCGGGGCTTATATTTTTTAAAGGCCCTTTTTGAGGGGCTTATTTTTGGAGGGGCTTATAATCGGAGGGGCCTCAGTATACGGAGGGAAATTTGCGTTTCAAAATCGATTGAGCTACCTTGTAGTGGAAAGGAAATTTACCATTTTTGCTTTGTTTTACTTTGTATTCGAGGGCAAATTCCAAGTATAAGCCCCCCGAGGGGCTTATATTCGGAGGGTTTTTTTGCGTTACGATTTTGGAGGGCTTATATACATGAAAGGGCTTATTTTCGGAATTTTACGTACAAATTTAGCTCCTCAAAAAAAGCTAATCCTGCGCTTATATTTCCCAACTAAATTAAATGATTAAACTTAAAATGGTTCCCCTGACTTTGTCAAGTTTCGGCAGACCTTATTTCCGGGATGCATGCGACGACCGGAAAAACGTCTGTGTTCGCAGGCTATTTGTCGAAGTCCCGTTAACTTCTTTTCACGAGGGCAAGGCTAAAAAGGCTAAACCTGCTAAAAATGTGTTTGTAGCTCACAAACCATTCAATTGGTAACAGATAGTTTCATTGTACAATTTTTAAAAACTACTAAAACGTTGATTTTATTAAATGTAAACACGGAAATATAAAACGTCTTAACTTACCGTTACTTTCGAGAAACGGGCCCATGCAGACCTTTGACGGTTCTTTGACAGAACGCGCTGTTTTTTTGGCCGGACAGTATCTGTTTGGGTAACTGGAGACTAATTGTCTCAGATGGCGAGGCTAGGGATTTTCCAGAGGTTCGCACTGTTTTTGAAATCAACCCCAATCTTAAGTCTCCCAAATTGTTTTTCTCGCGGGTGATTTGAATGAATGTTCTTTTTTATCAGTATAAGCTTGGGGTCAAGATAGCTCGATATTGGCTAAGCCCTTTTATGAACGAGGCTAATAGCCGGCCATCTTGACCGAACTTGGTCAATAAAGGGTTCATTAAAAGCGCAAAAATAGGTCTTTTTCTTGCGGGACCAACGCGAGAAAAACCCCGAGCGGTCCCGGGTAGCCAATCAGAACGCTCTCCTGTAGGTCAGTGTTATGTAGGCAGCATTCACGTGGTTGCAAACCAAGAAAATAGAGTAAAGTAACTCTTCAGAAAGATATTTATTAGTGACTCCAGTACATAGCATATAAATAGTATGGTAACCTTTTAATGTAGATTCTCTGTTAAATAGGTTTATATTGAGATATAGTTTCTCTAGTATAGAGTATGATCAATAACGTATCTCCTGTATACACCTATTTCAATTAAGGTTGCTTCAGAGAAGAATGATGCATGATCCATGTTTCATAGCCAGCGGTGCATAGACCTATCGGCTAACTAAATGTTGTACCCAATTCAAACCCTTTGGGGGTAAAACGTTTTGTTTCAGGAATTTCCATATCATTTAAATGTGCATGCAACATTATAATGCAAATACAGTACACAAAGAATCTTAACCCCGGGAGATTTGAATTCGGTACAACATTGAGTTAGCCGAATAGGTCTATTATTGTAGCAAGTTTAGTAAAATTATGTGCCTGCAACAAGCCTAGAAACCTAGAAAGCAAACGTTACCGACGCTTCTATGCTATGTCAGCAGAACGTTAAGACAATGTATTTCAAAACACTGAGTCCTAGGCTTTTTGGTTTAAGACAGTGATTCGAGGTTAGGTTTTTCTCTGTGGTAATATGCAAATGCTGCAAATTTTCAACGAGTTTGCTTGGCTCGTGCGCGTGGGAATTTTGGATGGAGTTTAAAAAAATCAAATTCAGGGTGTTTGTTGAACAACAATAAATAACTTAAAGTTACGTGTCTGTCTATTTTTGGGACAATTTTCTTAAAACTGAATTGAAAAAGAATAGAGTTGATTTGCTTTATTGAAATAACCAGCATTCTGGCCCATGCAAAAACGCAGCTTAATCAAACGATAAAACCCTATTCATTTAATGTTGTCAAAAGAAGAGGCTTCTAATTTTTTACTGTGAGATTTTAAAAATGAAATTTTTTCAGCTCGCTCATGCTTAAGAATTTTAGCAGCCATTTGACTTGAAAGCTCTCTTGAACGCCTTTTCACAAATGGTCTCCATTATTTCAATGAACGTGAACAAGACTAAACTTCCCGCTACAAAAGGCTTTACCATAGTGCACTGGAGGTTGTGAAACATGGTTCACGAAAGCAACCTTAATTGAAATAGGTGTATACAGTGAAGTATATATATAGCAACTATGCTATAGTTCTTTTAGTAAACAACGCTGATATTTGTTAGTATTTACCAAGTCAGTGACTGCAAAGATAATAAATAAATAAATAAATAAATAAATAAATAAATAAATAAATAATGATATACCCCTGTAATATTTTTTCCTTCTCACGATTCAGATTTTTTGGCTTGATTGTTCTTCGGTTTCAAGGTGGAAAGTAATCTGGTTGCCGTTCCGATAACCGAAGTGTCGTGGTTTCTTTGAACTCTACTACCACCTACTTAAGGCTATTTCATTGTTAATATGGTATGTACCAAAACATCTATTTACCTCAATGTCGGTAAACGTAGTGGATATTTACCTCAAATTGTTAAATATAGCGACTCTAGTATAGAGTACAGTAAATCTTGACTTTATTTTGTATTATAGTTGTCATTGATATAGCGACCTAATAGGTTATCTCTTTCTCAGTAGTACTTAGTAATTGAACTATTGCATAGTTGCTCTAGTAATGTAGTATAGCGACTCTGTTTAGAGTACAGTCACTAATAGTTACTTCTTGTAGTGACTTTGTTAGCGTCGGGCAAGAATTATAAACTATTAAGCAAATTTAGGTGAAGTTGTTGAGGTGTAACTAAATTTTTGCAACAGCACGATCCCTGTCGTTTCTTATTTTCTTCTGCATAATCATATATCAGCTCGCAATCTCACTAATCTGAGAAAAAAAGAAAGACTGATCACTGTCTGGGGTTAACTGAGAATATGTGAAAAACTGCCGGATATCTAGCCTGTGTACAGACGTCCCCTGCCCTCAGGTGGCGTCTGTACACAGGCTATCGGACATCACAACTGAATTGCTTTTTTCGTGATCAAACGACCGTGTCTCCTTGAAAGATCTCCTTCTCTCCATTTGGTTAAAATGAGTGTTTACGACCTCAATCCTCCTTTAGAATTTCTAACGAAAGCACAGAATCGTGAGAGACGCTGAATAAAGGAAATACATTCTCTGCCAAAATGTTTGATGCAGTAAAGTGTCCGTTGTATACTAAATAGAATGCTTTTTTTACTTTTAAGCCAAAACCAAATCCGTAAAGTAAAAAAGAGTTAAGGATCTACCAAATTCGTAACCTGAGATCAGGCTCTATTTTCTTTTCGCTTTGTAAATAACATTCCGGCGGGCAACGATTACGTAAGAGAGAATGTAAGAGAGCTGCTAAAATTGGGCCCATCTCAGGTTACAAAATTCGCTCCATACCCGTAATATTACCGAACAAAAGGCTCTCAGCTATCATTTGCATGACAGACACTTGCGTATGGCGCTTTCTCACTTTTGTTATTTACCTTCTTTATAAACAGATGTTACAACAGCACAGGACACCACTCAAATAAAGGATTGTAACCTTAAGTTGCAGTCTGAGCTATAATCAAATTCTGTTCGAAGATATCGACTTCAATTACGTAGCGCACCTTCAGTCACCTCTATTTATGCTGTCTTTCTTTTTTGTTTGTTCTCCTAATAAACAATGAAGAATTCAATTTCGAGTTCATTATTTTTCAAATTTTTGAGTTAGGGCTACCATTGATTTTCAGGTCCCTGGCTGTTCAACGTTGGATGCTATTCAAGTATTAGGGAAACCAATTGCATTATCCAAAGGATAGCGATTTATCCAGTTGATTGCGTCAAAATACATCTTTTGAACAACTGGGCGCAGATGTTACTCAGCAAGAAGCTGCAAGAGGATGGTAGACCCTTAAAGTCGCACCACTCGTCTGGGCCTTTCAAACCTTCAACACTTCCACGGGGGTGCATTGAACAAAATAGGGGTACATAGAGAGGACAAGTTGTTACGTCACGTTGCCATGGTAGCAAATTTCTGGGTGACAACAAATCAAAACGTCACTTAAAAAGTGGATGCGCACTGTTTCAAACTTCATCTACCTTATTTAATTTCATTTAATTTGTCAAATGTTGGCCAAATTTTCTGGGTTGAATCCGAAAGGACCGTATCTAAGTTTAGAAAACGAAAAAAGAAAATTTTTGTGTTGTGCTCACCTACTCGATAAAGCGGGCGAGTGAAATTAGGAAGTTTCATGTCGTAGTCGTGTAACAGCGGCTAAAAAATGTGCAAAAAAGCGTGATGCACGGGCAAAGTTGTTCTTTTGCCAATCTAAACCTATAGAGTGTTTTCACTTACGTGGCCAGCATCTATGCAAATTTATTGGAACAAAACAAAGCGTTTGCATGAGAAAAGAGTTGAACTCCCAGAGGATTGGTTTGGGACACCAACATCGCCGCCGTTTCATTGTTTTGGGACACCAATATGGCCGCCGTGACGTCATGTGAAAACACTCTATTGCTTTTTTGCAGCTGCAAAAACTCCCCATCGTTGTGATCCAAAACTTTTTCTACCATATTAACGTCACGTCACACTCTCCTCTCTATCATGATGTGTCAACGGTATGTATGTGGAACTGAACCTTAACACATTAAGGGTACCTTCAGTCATCTACATGCTGTGTTTTCTCCTGATTCTGTGTTTGTGTTTATTTTCTGTTCTTGGAGGATGGTCTGTGAGAAGCATAGTGTTAAATTTATTAGCTTACATTACCATACCCCAAAACACTGGAAAAATAAAAACTAACTGAAATATAAAATTAACTACATTTACATTCTGTAGCTTTAAATCACAATCTGTTTGTTGCCTAGATTCCAAGGACTAGCTGACGGGTCATTTCGTGTTGTATGCTCTTGTGCCTGGTATTCCCCCTCCGCAGAAGAATAGTCCGCAAGGACTTCTTTGTAGGTGTTGATTAAGTACATCGACATCTTCTTGAAAGGCATGTAGATGTTTCTTGTGGAGGTTCTTCTACGAAGGAAAGAACGAAGAGTAACAATGGTTGTTTTTGTTTTTGAGGTGTTCAATTTTATGCTAATGATTCCTATTTGATTGGTGCTTTATTATCAGTTTCTTAAAATCTTTTTCAACAATTACTTCGCATAATCTTAAAAAAAACATTGATTATCTTCTTTTACCAAAGTAAAGACAAGCATCCTACTTGTTAAAACGGTGCTTCCCCCACAACATTCCACTCCCTATGAACATTCAACAACCCAGTTTCCATTGATACTGGCCGATTTTATCGAACAAAGGAAAGTTACGTTCTGTTTGAAGTCATAGAAATTTACGTGCATCCATATGAAAATAAGGTAACCAAACGTACAGGAGGACCTCTTGTTAAATTTTTACCATTGCAATCGGCATAAATCTACAATCTGCAATCTGCCCACGATCTAAGAAAAATTATCAACTGGTCTCACGATCAAATGAGTCTAGCATATCAATATCTATTTGTTTTGTTGAAGTTATAATTTTTCTGGAAAGTGATTATCTTGTACTGTTCTACTCAGTGGAAATTATGAAAGCATAATATCTGCTCGTAACTCATCATCATGGAAAGGTCCGAAAAGGATCCTTCAAGATCTTCGACCAGGGTTGTCACTAAGGGCCGGGGCCCGGGGATTTCCCCCGGCTACCCAGAGCATGGCCCCCGGCTACTTTCGTTGTTAAATTAAACCAAAAGAGCACACCTTTGAAACACATAAAGACTATCCATCAAACTAAACGCAAGTTTCATCTAAAGCAGGTTTAAGCAATTTTGAAATACTCGCGTGCAGAAACTGAAAAGAACTCGGAAAAAGACATCTGACTTAGATTTGGTACTAGTACACACGCGCGAAAACTCTCCGTTCGCGAAATGTCAGTAGGGAGTTTTAGCAACGACGACGGCGACGGCAACGAGAACGTCAAAAAAGCAATAGGTTTATTGAGCAAAACAACTAGTTTGTACGTGCATCACGCTTTTTTGTACATTTCTTTGCCGTTACTGCACGACTACGACGTGAAAATGCCTAGCTAGTTTCACGTTTTATGGAGGACGTAAAACAAGCGACGACAAACTTTTCTTTTTCTTTCTAAACTTGAGTGCGGTCCCAAAGAAATCAAATCCAGGGAAATTGGCCTACATTAGCTATTTTCAGCGAATTGAAATAAAAGCGACAAAGTTGGAAAAAAGCGAATAAGTTTTACTTTTGTTTTCCGTAAGTTGTTTCGTTCTTACGTATAACTAAATGAGGATTTATAATTGCACCGTATAAGAATCGATTGTCCTTTCCACATTTTTAGCATTTGTTAAGTAAAGTATCGTTGTGATTTAACACTTCACTGGCCAGCATGCACCCATCCTCGGAGACCCGGGGGCAGTTAGTCGGGTCGATAAAATGTTCGTGGTTAAAGTTTACAGTAAACTTTCACCACGAACATTTTATCGACCCGACTAACTGCCCCTGGGTCTCCGAGGATGGCATGCACCTTGTCTGCGTGAAGATAAGACTGCGCAGATAACGTGACCGGTGCCAGCCTGTCATTTTTTTCAGGCCCGGTGCTTACATGTATATTCCCATTTAACGACCACTAAAAAAAACCTCGAACGAGCCTTTACGTAATTATTTTAGAGCCTCAGAATGTTGTAGTTTTCTTTAATAAAGACGTGATCATCATAAAACCGCTAATGATAGCTGTACTCTTGATGAAGATTGCTTTTTGGGGGCGGTAATGCCTTTTCGAAAACGGTAGGAGCTGCACTTCAAAAACTTATTGGGGGAGTGTGGGGGGGGGGGGGGGGGGTTAGGAGCTGCACTTCAAAAACTTATTGGGGGAGTGTGGGGGGGGGGGGGGAGGGGAAGGGGCTCCATGACTGCGTGCGACTTCCCCGGCTACTAACAACAAATACCCGGCAACTTGAAATCTTAGTGACAACCCTGTTCGACGATAATCAAATATCTTCGAGGGTCTTGAAAGAAAGTTCAGGATCTTTGCAAGGATCTGCCAGGGTTCTTGAGATCTTGGCAAAATGTTTTTGAGGATCCTTGTTAAAATCATTAGAAGCACACTAATTAGCTCACTGAAAAGGGTATTTGCATGGGACAAAGTAAACGTCCCTCAGCCGATATCCAATACTTACCTGTACTTTGATGGTGAGGCCAGTCTTTGAAAGTAATAGGATTACTGAGAATATGAACAGTTAAGGAAGCTGCCATTAAACTCGCGAACTTTTTCCAAGAAAGTGATTCACACATTCCTCCATCTGCGTAGTTCGAGACGCCTTTAATTATAGTCCACGGAATATCCAGCTCATGAGCCGCTGCATAAAGACCTATATAAAAATAATTATAAAGACAGCGGTTTTCTAGCAAAGACTTACGATAAGTGCAGGGAAAACGCATCTGTGCAGTTAGATCACTACTAGCATCGGTTGGTACACCTAGGACAAGTCCTGGTTAAAGCTCTAGGAGAATCAGGGTGACTTGACTTAAATTTAGACTTAAATTCAGATTTTAGCCCCCAAGAACTATGAATTTACAAGTTAGCTGAGAGCAGGATATAATTACAGTAATTTATTGTAATCTTCGAATGACTCGATTGCTCGCATGAAGTATGTAAATTTGGATTTGCACCCCTCCGTAAAATCAATATGGGCTTCATGTGGTTGAGTCTTTGCAGTGTCAGCGATTGTTAAGATTACTCCCTTTTATGCCAGTTTTTTTTGCATTAAAGTACTGCTGTTGTAGCCTTTAGACCCAAGGACAACTCCTAACTCCAAGCTGGTGATTACCTTCAGTTGTAATGTTAACTTCTATTAATACACCCTATCACCCTTTCTGATTCATCTTTCAAATACTGGCAGTCAGCCACCGAGTCAGCCGGCTTTTTAAACCATTGAACATATAGCCAAATTTCTTCCCTTCCTGGCCTAATTGTTTGTACCAGATAAATAACGGTACAATTCATCCACCTCCTACCATGTCATCAAGTAACCATATTTGTTTAAAGGTGGGGGTGTATAAGTTGTGATTCAATTTTATCCTTGGTTTAAATTTTATTTTCCTTTGTTTCAAACTCATTATCATACATTACCATACCCCAAAACAAAGGAAATTAAACATTTAAACCAAGGATAAAATTGAGCTTCAACATATACATTCTGAAGCTCTGAAACACAAGCAGTTTGTTATCTAAATTTCACGGAGAAGCTGACGGGTCATTTCAGCGGAGCTCTCGCGCGCGCTAGCGCGCCAGCGGAGAACCATGGGCAAGAAAATTTGGTAAACCATCCATCCGAGAAAATTTGGTTGTGACGTAGCGTACGAACGCCGACCGTCGGTACACCAACTTCATGTAAGCCGGTGCCAAATGTCAGGTTATTTTGGCGGGAAAGCGTATGGCCACCCGCATCTTGTGAAGCAGAGCCAGCTAAAAAGTCAAAAACGGAAAGCGGAAAATGCTTTTGTATCCTGTTCTCTAAAGTGTTAAGTTTAGATCAATTGTCATGACCACAAATTTGGAAAATACAGAAACAGAAGGACAGAGAAAAAGAGAAAGTAAGGCGACAGGCCAGCGAAGCTAAACGAGAAAAAGAGCTAGAGCGAGATAGAAAAAACAAAGGAGACATTTTTTGTTGGAGGAACAACATGAAATTTTGTAGCTGCGGTGATAAAACAAGAAATGCTAGCGGCCACGTGGGTGAAAATGAGCAACAGTGGAAAAAAAGTGAACAAGAACACGCACGACATTTCCTCCATAAAACGTGTAAAGTTTCTGGAAGTTTCTCGTTGTAGTCGTGCAAAACAACTGCAAAGAAATGTACAAAAAAAGTGTGCTTCACGTGCAAAGTTGCTGTTTTGCTAATTAATAGACATGTTGTTTTTTCACCGTTCTCGTCGCCTTCGCCACTTAGCATTTCGCAATTTTACATTTTGTGTGAGCAAACTATAAATCTTATCGAGAGCTTCGCTTTTAGCCCTGGCTAAATCTATATATTAAGTTGTATGCTCTTCTGCCAAAGACTTCTTTGTAGGCGTTGATTAAGTATATCGACATTCTTGCAAGGCATATGAATGTTGTGCGAGGCTAAAGATCACATAATTTGAATGACAACTCTGGGGGTACTCCTGGGACTTGTTGGTGGGGGTGTGCCTTACGGTTCTCCGAATCCTGGTCCCATTTCAGACCAAAAACGTCATTTTTCACACTCGCTTTCAGACCTGGCCTCTAAAATCCCCATCCGTTTTCAGACCAGGAAGTGGTCACAAAAGACAACAGACAGAAGATATGTCATCATTGCTGAGATTAGAGCGCCAACAAAATGATTTCTTAAAATCCATTTCGAATTCGCATATTACACTTAATTTCTTATTCATCTGGAATTGAAACGACGAACACATTCATAGACTACCGTAAATCCCTTGTAAACCATACCCGATTCCAGACCAAAATGGGCAAAATCTATACCCGCTTTCAGACCAAAACGGCACAAAAACCCTACCCTTTGGGGCGGCACATACTAGAGCGGCCTCAAGCCCTACACTATGCAAGCATAGACTTGTAGAGTACCAAGGCAGTTATGATGTTGCTCATTATTTACCCTAAAACCACCTTCAACTCCATTTGGTTTAAGGTTCCTGTCCAAACAAAATAGAAACAAGAGGTACAGTTTCACGTAGGGATGGCCGGTTACATGACTACAACAGATTTCTGGTCATAAACAATGCTATTCCTTCTCTTATGATCTCAGCATCAATCCTTTGTTTTCATGGCAGGGTTATATTATCATACGTTCGTAGAAGAAAGACGTCCCCCCACCACCTCCAAGAAAAAAAGTCGGTTGAAAGTGTAAACCGAATAAAATATTTTTCGGAAATTTCCTGCTCTGAACACAAATCCGAATAATCGCTTTAAAGCTGGCTGAAAACCGAATGCTAAAAACAGGAAAACGACAAGTCGTATTAGACATAAACACTGAAAAATCACATATTTTGTGCAAAACCGACAAACCGATCCAAAAACGGCAACGTCCGTAAACGGAAATCCCTTAGCTTTCCTTATAGTGTAAATCCCTCTGAAGGGCCAAACAAGATTAAAACCAGGATTAATTAAGGTTGCCTTCTCAACTCTCTCTGCCCAGAAATGCATTTATTAAATACATTTAATTCTGAGAATAGATTGTGCTCAAATCCGGACAACCCGAACGAGAAACTATTAAGGCGTGTGACAAGCAGTCAGAAGCAGACCACCGCGGAGATTTACAGTCACTGTCATTTGAATTTGATTTCAACTATTTTACGCACTAACACAGATATACCAGCTGATATACATGCAAACTTAAAACGTCAGTCTAATGAATTTGGGTACGACAACCATTTTCCTACCTTGCCAGTTGAGACTTCAAGCATTATTACTCTTTAGAGGATAAAATGTCATTAAGGTAGCTAGAATTTGTTTAAGTTACCTTCGCCCTCCGTTTCAATAACAACGGCTTCTGAGAAGCGTTGGTTGAGTTCCTCACGCCGCGCACTGCTATCAACAATTTCTGGGCCACTCAGAAACACTTCTCGGTGCGTCTTGACCTCAAATTCTTGTGGTTTCTTCACTGGGGCTACCCAACCATCGGCAGCACTTAGCATGAGTTTTGAAACATTGGCTTTCAGGGGAACGTTAAAACCAAGTTCTGAAATGCCTTTGTCCGTGACTTTGGTGGAGGAATATGATATCAGCTTCACTGACACTAACACGTCCCCAAGTTTGACTTTTGCGGGGTCTAAGCCACCACAGCAACCCACGCAGAATACCGCTTTGGGCCCCAACACTTCGACTACTTTCAGTACGACAACACAAGAACGTTGTGGACCGGTAGAGCCTGTGTAACACTTCACCACAGCGATCTTTAGCATCATGTCATCTTTCCAAATTTCGCCGAGGTACACGTCTCGACCAAGCTTTTTACAGTAGCTTCTACAGAAGTTGCACTTGAAACAGGAAATACAAGCTAGAAATTCCCAATCTTTCACCGTCAAAAGCAGAATGTCGACTGGCAATTGACGCTTATCCAGTGGTACTGATTTTCCCGGAAGATCCTCATTCCGTAGAAGAGTAACAGTTACCTCTGGTGGATTACTCGTAGTTTTCAGTGATTCAGTGACTATGGAGAAAAACAATATAATAAAAAAAGAAAATAATAATTAAGCTCCGTATTTTCTGTTTCATGTCTCCAGCTTAAGGTAGCTGAACACAGTTTCTCTGACAGAATTGCGCCCGCTAAGAAATTTCACTGACGCAATTGTTTCCGTAAGCACAATAGACTGACGTGATCTGAAGAAAATAAAAAGCTAAATGAAAAGGTTTCGCCCCTAGAAATGCTTTATCTCTCTACTGTTAACATCTTTATTATGAGAAGATACGCAGCCAATGGAATTTTCGAGAAAAAAAATCCGAGGAACAGGTGAGAAAAATAGCCAGAAAATGACTGTTTATTCTGTTTCCGTCGGTCACTTTTGCCATATCACATGACCCAGCGCGCGCACAAGTGTTGAGCATGCGTACTTAGGGAAAATGTGAGAGCACTTATTTTGTTGACTTTCATAGACAATGTAAAGAAACGAAGATATCTCAAAATTAGAATATAAAAATTTGACGAAATTTGGCAAAATTCTTGTCAATATCGCACTTGAATGGGTACTGTGTCGGAAGCATTTTGTGGAAACGACCGAAATTGAAATTGCTGAAAACAATGGTGCAATTGGATGCGGGTAAAACGATCGTGAATCTCGTGTTTAGAAAAGTTTAAATAGAAGGACTATCAACAACCAACACCTCATTTGCTACAAACATGCAACGTGTCGTGAGTGATAAGACGCCTGAATACCCTGACAATGAAAACCATAACTTTAAAGGACGACTACCTGCCCCCTTACATCTGTCAGGGCATGGTCGGGAAGTGGTGCTCTATTCGCTCAGTATGCCTGCGACTAGTCATACACATAATGCTCTATTGAGCACAAGTAAAAAACCCATACACGTTGATTTTTGTATCCACGAAGTAGGGAGCAGTTCATTTAGGATGTCAAGGGTTTATGACACCTCAGAGTTTATTGGAGGTCGGCAGCGGTCTGGACATGATGAAAAATTTAAAACAGCATTTCGATAGCAGTGTGCAAACAGCTATTCAAACACAGCTGGCTCAACATTATGGACAAGATGTCCAACGTGTCACCGCTCGTTAGGAAGGCCATGATTTTGTGGTGGGGAGAAAAGCCCTCCAGGATTTCAAGAATTGTGCTATCCGATTTTATATTGCCATTGATATGGCACTGAACTTGAAATGGGTTGACCAATTTAAACTTTTACTTACCCTACGAGAATAGTACCAAACGTTATAATGTTATCACCGGGACAGAATTTTATAGCAATAACAAAGATCCGATGCAAGTCAGTTCACATGACAGGCTTCAATTTTCCTTGATGGTGGATTGGATGTTTTCTAATTTGGATCCCTGTTTTGAGGAAGCAGTGACTCGTCCCTGTATTCCGACTTGGTTCAGAGCCAAATTGTGGGAGAACAAAAAACAGATCTTTTAGCAGAAGCCAATTGTAATAGACAGCAACAAGATACCATTTATTATGCACCCAAACACATTCAATGGGTTCCTTGCCGATTCCAACACTGTATCGAAACGATTGAAACACAATTACGACGGAGAAAATGATGGTACTTTGGTAGAGTTGGATCAAGGAAAAACATTCATGACGGTCTTGTTCAGACAGGTATAAATGTTCGCGTTCATCACAAGATTCCAAACATTCCACAACATGAGTTTCATACGCTATCAATCACCGATGACTGGTGGAATTATAATGCGTTACCACAAACCGGCCATGCAGGGAAGAGGATTGAAAGAAGATGTGATTTCTGAAGTCGGGCCTATCACTATAGAATCCAGTCAAAAAGCCTTGTCCAAGGAACAAGACGGAAAATCTTTGTCAGAGGTAGGGACACATTTAACTCAGGATATAAAGCGAGGGGTCAAACACCTGCTATTGTTGGTTTTTACATGACGTCACTAAAATTCAAACTACAAAACTGTCGATCCTACTGCGATTTTTCTTTCACATTTCCGCTTCAAAAACGTTCTTGGTTTTGTAATAGAGTACGCTTGAATTTCTAAGCTTTTGCGTGAGGTGGCATTTACATGACGGCCAAGAGAGCTGTCACGTAGGTTAAAAAAGTGACTTATTTCGGGGAATTTTGCCATCTAAATAGTTCAAGGATTTGAAAAAGTATTACTTTAATGTTTATGAGTTCTTCGAGGAATAAATTCACGCTTTTGTACCCAAACTCAGTAACAGATGTTTTTGTTGGTTTCCGTCTGCCAAGTTTGGTGCCCATTCAGGTGGGCACTAGCATGGCGTCTCCACACAAATTTCTATAAATTTGGGTAAAACATTTATTGATACATATATTGATGTAGTAAATATTCATTTAATGAAAGTGTGGGCTTCCTAGCTATGGCTATCAGTATCTTCTCTTCCTTAAGACATATCAGTTCAATCTTTGCAAAGTTGCTCTTTCCAGTGGTGACAACGGATTTTCCCTAACTGGTCTATGTCTAAAATTTAAATAAAGAGACTGTGGAAGGGTCTATTGTCAAAGCTGGGCATTTAAAAAACCTAGATCGGATCGGATCAACTGCTATAACTTAGTGATTGACAAAAGTTTACGGATAGAGTCACAAGGGTTGATCCGATCCACGTCTTCTCAACGGACGTTGCAGCTTACCTTGTAAAGACGACGATTCATCATGCGACTCTGGGTGAGAGCTGGAAAGATTTAAACTCTGCAAAGAAAAAAATTGTCATCGTTTTCTTAATGCTAGTCCGATATACCTAAAAGTGTAGGTCCAGCGTGTGGTCTCTGTTCACTCTTCGCGCCGTCAGTAACGCCCGTGGCTATTTACATGCGTGAAAAAGAGAGACTGCTTGTAGTCTTACTGGGTGCCTTTTAGGCCCTAAACTTTGAATGGTTTTCGATGTCGTTAACTGTTATGAGAGAGCTAGAAGCGACGACGGCGACGGCGACGGCGACGGCAGCGAAAATAGCAGTCATCACACGGTTTATATAGTTGTACATGATCTACCTTTGACATGTGTTTACGAGCCTTAATCCAAGGCTCGAGTGGTTTCATTCCCAGCATTTTACCAGGCTCACAACAAAGGACGTTACTGTTCAAAGGTATGTAGTGACCACAGTCATGGTGCCTACATGACCGTTTTTCGTGCCAGGCGCAGGGCTCTGTCTCTTTTTCCATACAAACTGTGCATCGAGCGCACAACGTCTCAGACATTGAACGCAGCCAGTGACACTCCTTTCGTAGCTTTTTCAAGAAATCATTCAACTGTCTACAGAAAAAACAGTGTTCAACAAGGGAAAGGAAGATTAGTAAACAGCAGTTTAGCTTCTTTCTGAATCATTTAAAGGACTCTTATGTTACGAAAATTCCAAGACTTTTGGAGCTTCAAAAGTGAGCTGAGCCTAATTGAACAGAAAAGCAAGCTGTCTCATGTAAGTGAACTTTCACAAACTTCACTCCATAATTTTGATCAACAAAGGGGCCTTCAACACCGGACATGACTGGAGATACATGCCTAAAAAAACTGAACAAAAATAGAAAGAAAAAAAAAAACACAGTGCGGTAATACCTAATACCACAGTAGTTTGCTTTAAAGCCCTATATAGCGTTGTGTAGACCTCAGTTACCCTTAGTATTTTGTTTAATACGGTTTCGGTTGCACTGTTTATTGTTTTAGGGGTGAGTAATCAAGCTACATAGTAGTTCGTTTTTTACGACTTCTACGTTTAAATGTACTATATAATATATACATGGGCCCAATTTTTGTGAAAGGTTTGAACCCAGGAGTCATTTCATAAGTGGGTTGAGCATGATCATTCGGGTGAACTTTGTCCTGAATAAGACTGTTGCTGACAGTAACTGACGTTTTGAAAACCTGTGCGGTACGTAGTCATCCTTAGAGTCGAAGTGAAAAGTTTCACGTCAGTTGGTGGTATTTAACTCTGGTTATTGACCTGATTGGTCAACTAAGGCGGATGTTATTGGTCGTCTGTCAGTTAAGCCGTGATGTTATTGGCCATGAAGACTCGTAATACCATTGGCGCGTTTTGATTCGTCTGTTGTCGCAGCTAAAGAGTTGTTTATTGTCGGTCAAATTGTCGATTATTGCTGGTCAAATTGAAGCTTCAACAGCTACAAATATACGAATGACGAGACGAGCCCAACTAGTTTGCGACTCGCCTGACAGCCTTCAAGACGAGACTGTCTACCTAAACAACGTTTCTAGTAAAAACAACTTCAACGCGGACTTTGTTAGACGAAATACTCACAGCGACGCTGATTCCAGCACTCAGACCAACGTTAACTCTGGCCCCGTTGCGACAGCAACTATACCGTCGAAACCATACATCAGAGGCACCTCTGAAATTCCGTATCGCACGTATACTACGACCTTACAACATATCCGTTGCACACAAACCAATAACCACTTTACGACGACTACTTACTAATGTCAAGGACAAAGACAAACCGGAGGACCGACAGGGAGCAGTATACAAGATCAAATGCTGCGACTGCCAGGCTACTTGCATTGGTGAGAACGGCAGAAAACTTAACCGCGACTGGCTAAACACATGCACAAACGAGCGCCAAGAAATGGTGACGTCAACAATCATATTGCTGAACACCATTCAGACAAAACATCAAATCGACTCACTTTAGAAAGCTGGTTTACCAACTTAGAACGAACGCCACTGAATTGTAGTCAACAGTTACCGGCACCGTTCAAACGACTTATTGATGGACACAAGCAAAACTAACTACAGTACGAGAGAGTGTCCGGACATCGGACAATTTGACTGACAATAAACGAGTGTTTAACTGTGAGAATAGACGGATCAAAACGCGCCAGTGACGAGTCTTCATAGCCAATAACATCACAGCTTAACTGACAGACCACCAATAACTTTGAGACTTTATTGACCAATGAGGTCAATAAACAGAGTTTAATACCATCAACTGACGGGCTACTTTTCACTTTGGTTCTAAAGATGAATACCACCTCGGCACAGGTTGTCAAAAAGTCAGTCACTGTCAACAACAGTCCTATTTAGGACTTCAGACGATCATGCTCAACTTACAACAACAACAATTTTATTGTACCCAAAGCAGATATACCAAATTTTCGATTCTTATGGAAATTCTTGATTAGTGTAGGTAATAATATGATTTGTAGTGATATTTGGCATAAATACCACGAGTGAGGATTCAGGAAAGATCTGGAAGGCGGTGAATGAGGTGTCTTCGCGCAAGACTAAATCCTCGAGCCCACAATGTATCGTAGTTGATGGTGTTGAACACACCACCCCAGCCTCTATTGCATCCGTGCTCAACTGTTATTTCTCATCCATTGGCAGAAGTCTTGCAAATAAAATATCAGCTGCTGCTATGTTCCCAGTCAGATCGGCCACGATGCTACAGTCTTTCTCGCTTGACGAAGTTGATGAGAAAACAGTACTCAAGCATCTGCTTTCTCTAAAGACAAATAAAGCTATTGGCTTGGACAACATCAGTGCGAGACTTTTAAAGTATGGCGCGCGTGCTATTTGTCCCTCGATCACCAAGTTACTGAATCTCTCTATTCGCACTGGCAATTTTCCTGAAATATGGAAATGCTCGAAAGTGGCTGCACTTTTCAAAACTGGAGATAGGAGAGATGCGTCAAATTATCGCCCAATTTCTATTCTGCCAACAATGAGTAAAATTCTGGAAAAAGTCGTCCATTCCCAATTCTATGACTTTCTGAATTCAAATAATCTCCTTTCAAGCAAACAATTTGGCTTCCGTCCCAAACTGTCTACAACATCGGCTCTCACCAGTTTTGCAGATGAGGTCCTATTGCATATGGAGAGTGGAGAACTGTGCGGTGCAGTGTTCCTAGATCTGACCAAGGCATTCGATACCGTTGACCATACGATCTTGCTATCTAAATTGTCGGCTATCAATGTCTCGCCCAGCACTCTACAGTGGTTCAAGTCTTACCTGAATCATCGTAAACAGCGGACTGCCTGTAGCGATGCTGTGTCTGACCCTCTCCCGATGACCTTTGGGGTACCACAGGGGAGCATTCTAGGACCGCTTCTCTTCTTGGTTTATATTAATGACCTTCCGCTGGTTATAAAGAATTGCGAAGTGACTTTGTATGCTGATGACACGGTCCTGTACTACTTTGCTAAAGAGCCACACCTGTTAGAAGAGGCACTAAATGATGATCTCTTGAAAGTTGCCCAGTGGTTACATGGAAATAAGTTAACTTTAAATCTTACTAAGACGAAATCCATGATTATAGGCAGTAATAGGAAACTTGTTGGTATTTCCTCTTTCACGTTATCTATTTTTGACACTGATATAAATTCTGTAAGTAGTTTTAAATATTTGGGAGTTATGTTGTCTTCAACTTTCACATGGTCCGACCATATTGAGTATATTTCATGTAAGGTTAATAAAAACCTTGGTCTTCTACGTAGGATTAAGTATTATTTACCTTATGATGCCCGGTTACTTTTTTATAATAGCTTAGTGCTACCTATTTTTGATTATGCTGATTTAGTCTGGGGTGACAAGGACAATGTCTCACTTATGAAGGAATTGCAAATTCTCCAAAACAAAGCAGCTAAGTTGATATTAGATAGATCACCTCACTCCTCATCCACCGATGCATTGATTGTCTTGAGATGGCTGAATCTTGAAGAACGTAGGAAATGTCATCGATGTATATATGCATACAAGTGTATTAATGGCCAACTTAATCATTCTTTGGACATTGTAAGAAAGAGTGATATACATTCCTACAATACGCGCAATAACGATACTATCAAGCTCCCCAAAATTAAATATAATTGGGGAAAACAACGTTCGCGGTACCACTGTTTCAAAGACTTTAATGAATTAGAGAGAACTGTAAGAAACTCAGCAAGTTTTCCAATTTTTAAGAAGTGTCTTTTTTCTGCTTTTTATAATTGAGTACTTGTAGTGTGTATGTTTTAATTATTTCTGTAACTGGATTTTAGCCTGAATTTTTTTTTTTTTTTTTTTAGCTTAACCTTTTTATATTTTAATTGTATTATATAATATACATCTCGTAATTAGGACCTCTATGTAAACCACTCTTGTGATGGAGCATCCTATTAAAAGATTGTTATTATTATTAGTGATATTTCGAAATTGTTATACGTAATTTCGCGAACCGTTAGTCGAGTGAAATTTGAGACAATTTTGAAATATCAATGGTGGTATTTATGCCAAGTATCACGTACAAATCATGCTATTATTTGTTTATACTGCTACCCGCAAAATGTTTGTAATTTGCACATGTAGGTTTTCCAAATTAAGCTGAAATACCACTGCTCTAAGCTAATCAATTTGCATAAATTTCTCATGTAGTAGTAAAATGAAAGTAACAAACTTTCCTTTTGAAGGCCAAACTAGACGTTTTGTAACAATGGCTATCCGCTCATTCTCTAGCCTCCCACGCATGCGTTTTTAGGAGAGCTCGTTTTCCATCTCTCCCCACAAACGCCTGCTCAACCGAAGACAACATTCCTTTCTCACGCTTAGCTTACCTTCCAAATTCAACACTTCATTGCACAGCTGTTGATTGGTCACTTACCACGCAAATAAAACAATGGGAAAGGAATGTTGTTTTCGGTTGAGCAGGCGTTTGTGGGGAGGGATGAACAAAGCGCTTCCCTAAAAACGCCTGCGTGGAAGGCTACTCATTGTCTGGCAAAATGTCTGACTTAATTTCTTGGATGACTTTCTAACTGTAATGTTCAACAGCCACGCACCTGCAGCAATTTAACTTATTAATTAGATCATGAGTAAAAAATAAAAGATAAATTCTGATTCCGATCCAAGTAACCCATCAGCCCTCAGCTCATCTCAGTTTCAGTGGCATGAAGCTACAAGGAATGTTTCTACTCTCCCAAGGACGGGATGCTAGTTCGCATGGTTACCCCTCCTCGGTACCTATTTATGAACCTGATTGAAGAGAGACAAAGTGGAACAAAGTTGCTTGTCTAAGAAGTAACGCGATGGAAGGTTTGAACCTGGACCTCTAGATTCGAATTTCTAGGTGTAACATTAACAGCTCGGTCACCACCCCTCTAATTAAATCCCCAGGATTTAATTTGGTCCCGAGTACTTACCTCCAAACGTCATCATAACGCTCTTGTCGAGCAGTGCCGCTTTGGTTACCAAAAATTTGCAGCTTAATGACACTCTTGTAGCACAACAATTGAAGAACATGGTTTTTATTGTCCAAGGCAAATCTGGCTTTATTAGCGTACAGTTCATACGTATTATTAAACTGAGGAGTTTTTCCAAACAGCACAACTAGTCGGCAGAACAGTCCAAACGGTACGTATTTAGGTCGAAAGGTGAGGTAAATCGGTGCCGCGTTTTCTTCTTCTTTTTCTTTTTCTTTCTTGCCTTCATAAAAGGTAGTCAGCATACAGGGGACCAGGACTTGCGATTCTCCTGTTCTTGTTTCTTCTGTTTTCTCTGGCCACTTGCAAATGAGGTTGAACTTATCCATTAAAGAGATCAAAGAGTCTTTGATAAGATCCACGTTTTCTTTGCTACACGTATAATCAATTAACCGTCCACTGAGAACTCCTTTATTCTTTAATTCCTTGCGATCTTCTTTTATCCACAGCTTTTCGTCCTTATCCGGTTTCACTTTGATAATCTCACAGAGCACATTGATTGACCACTGGGGATTCAAGACTATGAGACCATCTTTCTTTTTATCATGTTCATGGTACACTATTGTTCCACGGCCATGCAAAAAATACACAAGCTCATCAAAGTCTTCCTCCCTCTTAAAAGTGCAGTGGTGTGAAACAATATCTTTTCGAAAAGCTTCCTTTTGGAGGTATTTTTGATTTTGCCAGACGGGTTGGCTGATTTCTTTCTCAACACGATGCCACTGCAAAGGGATTTTTCTCTTGGTATGAGGCATTTTATCAGCCAATTCCAAGATCTTTTTTCGCAATTCACCGATTTCCTTCTCGTGGTCGGCTGATTCTCCAGATTTTGAGTTTTCAATCGGAAGGTGACTATCGATGTGTGGTAAATAAGTTTTTTTTATCAAACACACCCTTCTCTCCTACTACAGAGTCAATTACTTTACGTGGATCGTCTACACCGTCAGCATGGGTACCGACAAGTATGACTGGAGGATACGAAGTACCATCACTCTGAAAATCCTTCTTTAAAGAGTGAATCAAGTCCATCCACCTTAACAAGTGATCCAAATTGGTGTCTTCACCATCGCGGGCTACTGCAGTGAGCTCTTTGTGTCCCACATTGACTCGATATTCTGCTTTTTCACTCAATTTCTTTGTAAGATCAAACACGAGAAGATAAATGTCATCTGAGGACATAAAGATCGGATGTATAGCACGATAGATGTCCTGTCCAGCAAAATCCCAAATGATGGGCCAAATTTTTTCATCAGTGTCACCTTCATTTTTCTCGAGGTGTTGTTCTAATATTATGGCAATTTCATCTGGAACGCCAAATGGCTTCTCTTGATTTTCAAGGTCTTGGTCTTCTGAAACAAAAAAGAATAATTTTCTGTGTTATTAGTGAAACTCTTCTAGTATTTACGCTAATGCAAATCCAGCCTTTCAGCGATTGCCTGACAGAAACATGGGTCTCCACCAAAAAATACTTGTTGAACTCACTAGTAAGTGCTTCCTATATTTGTGATAAAATAAAGAGGAGCTAAAGTTTACTCTTGTTTTTCTATCCTACCTGCGGATAAAACCTCGAGTTGGCCTCTACCTCGTACCCAGACGTCTCTCTCTCTCGATGAAAATTTGCGCGCAAAGGAAGCCAGGAAGGAGAAAACGGGCTTCGCCACCATTCTTTACCCCTGTTATGGTCCTTTACGCTTCGTTACCAGTCATTCGCCTTTTGCGCTTGCCTCTATTCGAAACCATGCGAAAAACGAAGCGCCTGAGTAGGAGGCTGAGTTTTGTTTACAAAAGCTGTTCGTTCAATTACCGCCTACAGAAAGTTGTGTGAGGAGTGATTTAGAAAAAGAGGCAATTAGAGACAGTATTTTACCACTCTGAAATACAGTTAACGACAAGAAACAAATAAACCTAGCAAAGCCTCGATTAGCCGCGGCCACATATATTAAAGATCCAGAGCACAGTTTAAGTTGTAAGTAAAGAGAAACGTTCGTATTGTTTGCATTCATTTGTTGGTGTAGGCGCGGAAGCATTTCTTCCAGTTTCTGTTAATAAGAACAAAAGAAAAGAATCAATCGCCATTCTTTCCCGGAATAGTTATTTTCAGGATTTACTCAGGGGCAGGCATCGATTTACTATCGGAACTTTGCGTTTTTTTAGGATTTTATCCACAGACACAAATGATAGAACCATTTGGTACTACATAACAAATAACATCACATCAAATAGTTTTGCTTGGTAGCTATCATTTGATTTGTCACATTTTTGATTTTGATGGAACCCACAGACATCTCAAAATTCGGAGCACATTACTGAAGATGCTGTAGAAGCGTACATAGCAGAAGGCGTTAACTTACGATTTTTCTGGGCCTGGTTTTCCTTGACCTCACTAGGAACTTCTTCCTGTTGGCGGAGTTGAAATTTTCCTTCATCAGCTTTTGACAAAATCGGAATTTCTGTGTGGGTATAGAAATAAAAGGTAATGAGAGAAATTAGTGTTGAAATAGATAGACTGATCCACGCTAAGAAAATTACCCAACTTTAAGCCTGAAATATCGGAAGCTGAGTCAGAGAGATGGATTTCCTCTCATGGCCAATAAATCTACTACCTTGTTCTCTCTATGCGTTCCGTCTGTTTTTACTTACGATTTTTCTGGGCCTGGTTTTCCTTGACCACTCTAGAAGCTTCTTCCTGTTGGGAGAGTTGAGTTTTTCCTTCATCTGCTTTTGACGAAATTGGGTTTTCTGTGTGGTTATAGTAAAACAAAAGCGTGGAATGTACGAAATTAGTGTTGAAATGTATAGCCTGTGCAAAGCTCAGAGATTATTCACCTTCACCCTTGAAGGATCGGAAGTCAGAGAGAAAGATTTCCTCTGATGGCCTATAAGTCTACTACCTGGTTCCCTTCGTACGTTCCGTCTATTTTTTAGTACTCTGATGCGGGACTAGATGATATCTTATAAAAAATCCGTCAACTTAAAAAGATGAAAGTCAATTCGTGTTTAATCAGCCTATCCCGGGGGAGAACAGGAGGAAAGGGTTAATGCCACCAACCCAAAGGTTGCCGGGTTTTTTGATTTTTCAGAACCATTTAATTGCAAGAAACTTTTTCCCTTCAGTGACTTTTATCTATTCCTTAGAAAACTGTATATAGCGGCCATGTATTAAGCGGCTAGTTTTCTAAGCCCCGATTTTTCGCACATACAAACGCTGTATATGTTTTGATGTTTTGCCAACGATTACCTTAATTTTGCGTCGTAGAAAAAGTGCTTTTTACGGATACTTCTACCCCGTTTAAGCAAATTGAATGACATGTTCTTTTCTTCTTTTCTTCAAAGAAAATTTACATCTTTATCGTAAACCAATGAGCTCCAGAACTTTTGGCAAACAGCGTCGAGCTCAGGGTTCTTTTTAACAGTTATCACAGAGGGGAAAAAATAAAATTAAACGAATATGTTTAGGACTTACCATCTTCAACAAATAATTGACCTGTTTTGTTAGACGCTACAGTTCTTGGCTGTTTCTTTGCTGGCTGCTTCGAATGTTTGGTTAATAAATCCTCAGCGGTCTTTGCAGCAACCTTATGATCAAATACTGTTGTGTGTTCAAGAAAAGCTGGATTCCGCCACGCGCCTGTTCCAGCATTCTTGATAGCAGGGAACATTTGCACTCCCTCGGTACTGGGTTCGGCTTTATTAAAAGGTTCACCTCTTAGAGCTTTACCGAGGCTTGTTTTGCCCACACGGTCTTGCCCTACGAGCAAAACCTTGACACGTTTATCATATGTACTACCACCAGTCACAAGGGCCCTATGGTAAGCAGCCAGTGCCTTGACTCCTCTAGCTCGCACATAGGCTGGAATCCAATCTAAAAGTATTAAAAGAATCGGTTTAAAAATTGGAGGTGACATCAGACCAAAAAATATTCATGATGTTGTTGAAACCGAGGCGGAAGCATTAAAAACACATATATTTGGGTCTAATGACTATGATTGAACGTGCTAAACAGGGGCAGGCATCGATTTACTATCGGAACTTTGCGTTTTTTTTTGGATTTTATCCACAGACACAAATGATAGAACCATTTGGTACTACATAACAAATAACATCACATCAAATAGTTTTGCTTGGTAACTATCATTTGATTTGTCACATTTTTGATTTTGATGGAACCCACAGACATCTCAAAATTCGGAGAACATTACTGAAGATGCTGTAGAAGCGTACATAGCAGAAGGCGTTAACTTACGATTTTTCTGGGCCTGGTTTTCCTTGACCTCACTAGGAACTTCTTCCTGTTGGCGGAGTTGAAATTTTCCTTCATCAGCTTTTGACAAAATCGGAATTTCTGTGTGGGTATAGAAATAAAAGGTAATGAGAGAAATTAGTGTTGAAATAGATAGACTGATCCACGCTAAGAAAATTACCCAACTTTAAGCCTGAAATATCGGAAGCTGAGTCAGAGAGATGGATTTCCTCTCATGGCCAATAAATCTACTACCTTGTTCTCTCTATGCGTTCCGTCTGTTTTTACTTACGATTTTTCTGGGCCTGGTTTTCCTTGACCACTCTAGAAGCTTCTTCCTGTTGGGAGAGTTGAGTTTTTCCTTCATCTGCTTTTGACGAAATTGGGTTTTCTGTGTGGTTATAGTAAAACAAAAGCGTGGAATGTACGAAATTAGTGTTGAAATGTATAGCCTGTGCAACGCTCAGAGATTATTCACCTTCACCCTTGAAGGATCGGAAGTCAGAGAGAAAGATTTCCTCTGATGGCCTATAAGTCTACTACCTGGTTCTCCACGTACGTTCCGTCTATTTTGTAGTACTCTGATGCGGGACTAGATGATATCTTATAAAAAATCCGTCAACTTAAAAAGATGAAAGTCAATTCGTGTTTAATCAGTCTATCCCGGGGGAGAGCAGGAGGAAGGGGATAATGCCACCAACCCAAAGGTTGCCGGGTTTTTTGATTTTTCAGAACCATTTAATTGCAAGAAACTTTTTCCCTTCAGTGACTTTTATCTATTCCTTAGAAAACTGTATATAGCGGCCATGTATTAAGCGGCTAATTTCTAAGTCCCGATTTTTCGCACATACTGATACAAACGCTGTATACGTTTTGATGTTTTGCCAACGATTACCTTAATTTTGCGTCGTAGAAAAAGTGCTTTTTTCGGATACTTCTACCCCGTTTAAGCAAATTGAATGACATGTTCTTTTCTTCTTTTCTTCAAAGAAAATTTACATCTTTATCGTAAACCAATGAGCTCCAGAACTTTTGGCAAACAGCGTCGAGCTCAGGGTTCTTTTTAACAGTTATCACAGAGGGGAAAAAATAAAATGAAACGAATATGTTTGGGACTTACCATCTTCAACAAATAACTGACCTGTTTTGTTAGACGCTACAGTTCTTGGCTGTTTCTTTGCTCGCTGCTCCGAATGTTTGGTTAATAAATCCTCAGCGGTCTTTGCAGCAACCTTATGATCAAATACTGTTGTGTGTTCAAGAAAAGCTGGATTCCGCCACGCGCCTGTTCCAGCATTCTTGATAGCAGGGAGCATTTGCACTCCCTCGGTACTGGGTTCGGCTTTATTAAAAGGTTCACCTCTTAGAGCTTTACCGAGGCTTGTTTTGCCCATACGGTCTTGCCCTACGAGCAAAACATTGACACGTTTATCATATGTACTACCATCAGTCACGAGGGCCCTGTGGTAAGCAGCAAGTGCTTTTTCTGCTCTAGCTCGCACAAAGGCTAGAATCAAATCTAAAAGTATTAAAAGAATCGGTTTAAAAATTGGAGGTGAAATCAGGCCAAAAAATATTCATGATGTTGTTGAAACCGAGGCGGAAGCATTAAAAACACATATATTTGGGTCTAATGACTATGATTGAACGTGCTAAACAAGAACTACTCCCACTGAGTTATCGATGGGTTTCCCCTGAGAACGTGGAATATTACACTAAATATTAATAAAGGAAAATCTTTTACCACAGAAATTAAAATTAACGTTTTTCTGCATAAGATTGCAGAAGCATCTCAAGATTTGAACTGTGTTACGGCATTAAGCCACCAGGAACTTGTATTGCCACCAAAATGAGCAAGAAATAAACTATGAAATACCGCCTAAAACAATGAAGGAAGGTTGAAATAGCACCACAATTAAAAATACAAGCGAAGGTACGGATGGGCAAAACAATACTATACAAACCAATATGGACAAAAAACTCTTTTCATGTGGTGTTTTTATTGACTTAAAAAAAGCCTTTGACACTGTGAATCATACTATTTTACTTGATAAACTAAATTATTATGGCTTCCGTGGAATTGTCAATCAATGGTTTTCCTCTTATTTATCAAATCGCACACAAAGCACTGAAATCGGCTCTCATATATCTAGTAAACTAAATATCAATTGCGGCGTACCCCAAGGTTCTGTCCTAGGTCCACTTTACCGGAACTGCTTCTCCAGACAATAAACTCACGCTCACGATAAAGAACAGAACTGTTTTAATACTTCTAAATCTCTCTCGGTAAAGATCACTAACTCTCGCCATGTGCTTTTTTTTTTTTTGCTGATACATCACTTCTTGAAAACGACATCCTATAATATCCATAATCCTTGCTCCCAGGCCCCGAAGACCTTAGGGTGCGCCTGACTAGTTTACAAAGTAAAAAACGTGAACGAAACATTCTTAACATCCGAGTATCAACCTACGAATTCTCACACTCTCCCCTATTTGATACAAGTAATTGGGATCAAATAAACGTAAGTTCAGTGTTCGACTGCTTCTTCTTCCGCAATGCGGCGAATGTTCTCCGCTGCTACAGCTGCAGCCCTCCTAACAGGGCGAAACTCCCTTGCTCTGGGATTTAGGGATGGGTCTTCTCTCACACGCTGCTCTTGATCACAGGAAAGCTCTAAAGGAAACAGATGCTGGACTGCCCGTTCAAGGTAAGATTTTCCTGCCCTCAGCCTAACGGCTCGTACCACCCCATCTCGGCCTTGGAAAAGCTTGACTACTATGCCCACGTTCCATTTCCCTCGGTTACGTTCAGCATCCTGGATAAGGACGACATCTCCTAGCTTGACGTTCATCTCTTTGGATTTGTGCTTCATATTGTGTCTTTCCCTCAGGGACTTCAGATACTCCCCACTCCACCGATTCCATAAAACCTCTTTACACCGGCGTAGATACTTCACTCTCTTCCTGAAGTCAGCATCTCCTTCCTCTGTGCTTTCTTCTGGGACAAGTCTTGGTTGACCAAACATCATGGCACATGGAGTCAAAACTGGTAGCTGCACGTCGTCTTCCACGTATGACAGAGGGCGATCATTCACAGCCACTTCTACATCCAGCAACACTTCCTCAAGTTCATTCCATGTAAGGCTAGCTCGACCAATACTTTTGTACAATGCCCGTTTTACAACGCCCACAAGTCTCTCAAATTGTCCCCCCCACCAGGGGGCTCTGCTTAGATTGAATTGCCACCTTATTTCCTGATGAGCGAGGTAGTTCTGCAGCTGTTCATGTTTTACCACCCCTTTCAACCATTTCGCCGCGGCAACAAAAGTTCGCCCGTTATCAGAATAAATCTTCCTGGGACGGCCTCTCCTCGCGATGAACCGTTTCAGATACCTGATGAACTGCTCAGCTGTTTGGTTTGGCAGCAACTCCAGGTGGACAGCTCTAGTTAAGCTGCAGGCAAATAACAAAATATACGCTTTTCCTTCTTTCTTTGTCTTGAGTTTGTACCCTATCAGTCCTGTAAAGTCTAGGCCAACAACTTCGAAAGGGGTTGATCCTTCCGTCCTGTCTGTAGGCAAATTTCCAACTGGTGGGTTTGAGAAGGCGGTTACTTGGAATTTTTTGCACCCATAGCATCCGCTGATAACTCTCTTTGTAAGCTGTCTTAGCCGCGGCACCCAATATTGTTGACGAACAAAACTCATCGTAAGCCCCACTCCCCCATGAAGACTTAGCACATGTTTATCATGGACAATTCTCTCTGTTAACAAGGTATCTGGCGGTAAGTAGATAGGGTAGCTTCCCTGGATACTCCCTCTACACACGTACAGACCCTCTTCATTCTTCTGCAAATTACGTTTGAGCTGATCTTCATGGAACGTGTCTGTGTTTAACTTGCTGTTTTGAGCTCTTTCTACCCAGAATTTCACTTGCTTGACAGTCTCACATGTGGTCAATGGACCAGACAACCGGTGCTTCTTGCCTTTCTTACAGTTTTCGATAAATCTTGCTACCCATGACGTGATGCGAATCGTCTGCCAGAATCCATGTTTCTCTAAAACCTGGTGTAGGGTGTCCTCCATCTCTGTGGCCCCAGCAAACACTTCCTTTACTTTTCTTTTCTTCAAAGAAAATTTACATCTTTATCGTAAACCAATGAGCTCCAGAACTTTTGGCAAACAGCGTCGAGCTCAGGGTTCTTTTTAACAGTTATCACAGAGGGGAAAAAATAAAATGAAACGAATATGTTTGGGACTTACCATCTTCAACAAATAACTGACCTGTTTTGTTAGACGCTACAGTTCTTGGCTGTTTCTTTGCTCGCTGCTCCGAATGTTTGGTTAATAAATCCTCAGCGGTCTTTGCAGCAACCTTATGATCAAATACTGTTGTGTGTTCAAGAAAAGCTGGATTCCGCCACGCGCCTGTTCCAGCATTCTTGATAGCAGGGAGCATTTGCACTCCCTCGGTACTGGGTTCGGCTTTATTAAAAGGTTCACCTCTTAGAGCTTTACCGAGGCTTGTTTTGCCCATACGGTCTTGCCCTACGAGCAAAACATTGACACGTTTATCATATGTACTACCATCAGTCACGAGGGCCCTGTGGTAAGCAGCAAGTGCTTTTTCTGCTCTAGCTCGCACAAAGGCTAGAATCAAATCTAAAAGTATTAAAAGAATCGGTTTAAAAATTGGAGGTGAAATCAGGCCAAAAAATATTCATGATGTTGTTGAAACCGAGGCGGAAGCATTAAAAACACATATATTTGGGTCTAATGACTATGATTGAACGTGCTAAACAAGAACTACTCCCACTGAGTTATCGATGGGTTTCCCCTGAGAACGTGGAATATTACACTAAATATTAATAAAGGAAAATCTTTTACCACAGAAATTAAAATTAACGTTTTTCTGCATAAGATTGCAGAAGCATCTCAAGATTTGAACTGTGTTACGGCATTAAGCCACCAGGAACTTGTATTGCCACCAAAATGAGCAAGAAATAAACTATGAAATACCGCCTAAAACAATGAAGGAAGGTTGAAATAGCACCACAATTAAAAATACAAGCGAAGGTACGGATGGGCAAAACAATACTATACAAACCAATATGGACAAAAAACTCTTTTCATGTGGTGTTTTTATTGACTTAAAAAAAGCCTTTGACACTGTGAATCATACTATTTTACTTGATAAACTAAATTATTATGGCTTCCGTGGAATTGTCAATCAATGGTTTTCCTCTTATTTATCAAATCGCACACAAAGCACTGAAATCGGCTCTCATATATCTAGTAAACTAAATATCAATTGCGGCGTACCCCAAGGTTCTGTCCTAGG
>CALNXI010001049.1:49963-70965 GCA_942486025.1 Porites evermanni | reverse complement strand
CCCCCCCCCCCCCCCAGCAGTATGTCACCGGTACCCACTAGGTGAAGAGAGACAAAGCGGGGCAAAATTCCTTTTCTAAGTAGCAACGCGCGACAAAGGCTCGAACCTGGACCTCCAGTTTCGAATTTCTAGGTGCTACATTAACAGCTCGGCCATTGCCCCTCTGATTAAATTCGGGAATTGCTAATGTGAGAGCCTGCGAGCCGGAGCCATTTTTTGGCTCGCAAAAAGGACTCAAGGCTCGCAAGTTTGCGTATTAGTTACACTCTTTTTTAATTTGGTCACGATACTGTTTACCTCAAAACGTCATCATAAAGCTTTTGTGGAGGAGTGTCACCATGGTCTGCCAAAATTTGCAGCTTAATGACTGCCTTGTAGCACGACAACTGAAGAACATGGTTTTCATTGTCCAAGGCAATCTTGGCTTCATTAGCGTACAGTCCGTACATCCGTTTAAACTGAGGAGAATTTACAAGCAGCACAACCAGTCGACAGAACAGTCCATATGGTACGTATTTAGTTTGAAAAGCGAGGTAAATCGGTGCAGCGTTTCCTAATTCGTCCCTTTCCTTATAAAAGGTATTCAACATACAGGGGACCAGGAACTGTGATTCTCCTGTGTTTGTCTCTTCTGCTTTTTCTGGCCACTTGCAAATGAGGTTGAACTTATCCATCAAAGAAATCAAAGAGTCTTTAATAAGACCCACGTTTTCTTTGCTACAGGTATGATGAATTAATCGTTCACTGATAGAACTCCTTTTTCTGCCAATTTCTTGCGATCTTTTATTATCCAAGGTTCCTTATCATCTGGTTTCACTTTGATAATCTCACAGAGTACATGGCTTAACCACTGGGGATTCAAGACAATCAGACCTTTCTTTTTATCATGTTCATACTCATGGTACACTATTGTTCCACGGCCATGCAAAAAATACACAAGCTCATCAAAGTCGCCCTCATCCTCAAACGTGCAGTAGGGTGAAACCATCTTTTCCCGAAATGATTCCAGTAGAAGATACTTTTCTTGTTGCCAGACGGGTTGGCAAATTTCTTTCTCAACACGATGCCATTGCAAAGGGATTTTTTTCTTTGTATGAGGCATTGTATCAGCCAACTCCAAGATCTTTCTCCGCAACTCAATGATTTCTTCCTGGTCGGTTGACTTTCCAGATTTTGTGTTATCAATCGGTAGACAATCTGCGATGTGTGGTAAATAAGTGTCTATATCGAACACACTTGAACACTCCTCTTCTACTACAGATTCAATTGCTTGACGTGGATCGTCTACACAGTCAGCATGGGTACCGACAAGTATGACTGGAGGATACGAAAGACCATCGCTCTGAAAATTCTTCTTTAAAGAGTGAATCAAGTCCATCCACCTAAATAAGTGATCTAAATTGGTGTCCTCACCATTAAGGGCTGTTGCAGTAAGCTCTCTGTGTCCCACATTGACTCGACATTCTGCTTTTTCACTCAATTTCTTTGTAAGATCAAACACGAGAAGATAAATGTCATCTGAGGACATAAAGATCGGATGCATAGCACGATAGATGTCCTGTCCAGCAAAATCCCAAATGATGGGCCAAATTTTTTCATCAGTGTCAGCTTCATTTTTGTCGAGGTGTTGTTCTAATATTATGGCAATTTCATCTGGAACGCCAAATGGCTTCTTTTGATTTCCAAGGTCTTGGTCTTCTGGAACAAAAATAATTTTCTGTGTTATTAGTGAAACTCTTGACTAGTATATTCACGCTAATGCAATTGTCTTGAGCCCGAGGCTGTTGCTCCAAAGTTCTAACTGCGTTCTGGCCCAGAAAGCTCATTTAGGAGCTCTTTGGTTTACGATAAAGAATTAAATTTTCTTTGAAGAAATGTCTTCAGTTTGCTTAAACGGGGTAGAAATATCCAGAAAACACACTTCTTCTACGACATAAAATTAAGGCAATCGGGGGCAAAACATCAAAACAGGTACAGCGCTTGCATGTAGCTAGAAAGAGAACAAGGTAGTAGACTCATAGGCCCGCATCACAGGAAATCTATCTCTCTCACTTCTGATCTTTCAAGCCTGAAGGCGGATAATGTCTGAGTGTTGTACCGTACAGGCTATATATTTCAACACTAATTTCTTACATTCCACGCTTTTGATTTTCTATAACCACACAGAAAACCCGATGTCATCAGAAGCAGATGAAGGAAAAGCTGAACTCCTCCAACAGGAAGAAGCTTCTAGAGAGGTCAAGGAAAACCAGGCCCAGAAAAATCGTAAGTAAAAAAGGCGGAACGCATGCCCGTGGAGAGAACAAGGTAGCAGATTCATTGGCCATGAGAGGAAATCCTAGCCTGCGTTGCAGCCTGCCCACGCAATTTTCGTCTTTTAAAACCATTTGTATAGTCCTATACAAAAGGTTTAGAGTGTCTTCGACGCAGGCTAAGGAAATCCATCCCTCTGACTCGGCTTTCGATATTTCAGATCAGGCTATATATTACAACACTAATTTCTCGCATTGCCTTTTATTTCTATAACCACACAGAAATCCCGATTTCGTCAAAAGCTGATGAAAGAAAATCTCAACTCCGCCAGCAGGAAGAAGTTCCTAGTGAGGTCAAGGAAAACCAGGCCGAGAAAAATCGTAAGTTAACAGCTTCTGCCAAGTACTCCTTTTTAACAGCATCTTCAGCCCCTTTGGAACACGATCCACTAGGTTCCGTAATGTGCTCCGAATTTCGAAATGTCTGTGGATTCCATCAAAATAAAAAATGTGACAAATCAAATGAAAGCTATCGAGCAGAACTATTTGATGTGATGCTATTTGTTATGCAGTACCAAACGGTTCTACCATTTGCGTCTGTGGATGAAATCGTAAAATTAACGTATAGTTCCGATAGTAAATCGATACCTGCTCCTGAGTAAATCCTGAAAATAACTATCCTCGCAAAGAATGACGATTGATTCTTTTCTTTTGTTCTTATCAGCAGAAACTGGACGGAACGCTTCCTCCCTTACACCAACAAATGAATGCAAACAATACAAACGTTTTAATTTGTTCCTTACTTAAACTAGGCTCTGGATCTTTAATACACATATGGCCGCGGCTAATCCAGACTTTGCTAGGTTTATTTGTTTTTTGTCGTTAACTGTATTTGGTAAAGTACTGTCTCTAATTGCCCCTTTTTCTAAATCGCTCCCCACACTACTCTCTGTAGCCGGTAATTAAACGAACAGCTTTTATATAACAATTAGACGGCGAACTCGAGATTTTATCAGCAAGTAGGATAGAAAAACAAGAGTAAACTTTTGCTCCTATTTATTTTATCACAAATATAGGAGGCACTTACTAGTGATTTCAACAAGTATTTTTTGGTGGAGTCCCACGTTTCTGTTAGGGTTCTTTTGAAATAATTATCACTGAGGGGAAAAAAATAGAATTAAACGAATATGTTTAGGACTTACCATCTTCAACAAATAACTGATCTGTTTTGTTAGAGGCAACAATTCTTGGTCGTTTCTTTGCTTGCTGCTCCGAATGTTTGCTTAATAAATCCTCAGCGGTCTTTGCGGCAACCTTATGATCAAATACTGTTGTGTGTTCTAGAGAGGCTGGATTTCTCCACGCGCCTGTTCCAGCATTCTTGATAGCAGGGAACATTTGAAGTCCCTCAGTACTAAGTTCGACTGCATTAAAAGGTTCACCTCTTAGAGCTTTACCGAGGCTCGTTTTCCCCACACGGTCTTGCCCTACGAGCAAAACCTTGACACGTTTATCATATGTGCTACCACCAGTCTCAAGGGCCCTGTGATAAGCAGCAAGTGCCTTTTCTCCTCTAGCTCGCACAAAGGCTGGAATCGAATCTGAAAGTAACAAAAGAATCGGTTTAACAAATAAGAGGTGACATCAGGTTTCATACTGATATCCAGTAAGCTAGTCTCCAGACGCAATCGTTTATCGTTCTTGCAGCAGTTAGAAAGATAACTGCACAGTGATTGTTTCTTTGAAGAATAAGAGTTTACTTAGAAGTATAGAAAATTCAAAGATTTATGCCACGATCCAGAAACGTAGCCAGACTTTTAACGCAGAAAACTGCAAAATATAGAGGCTTTAAAACACCACATTGTATTTTTGGCATTTTTAGAATATTCAATCTTGTTTTAAATCCAGTCGAGGCGCTTTCCTCGTCTTGCCTCATGGCGGCTACGACCCTCTGCGATTAAGCTGGTACTTAGGCTGCATTCATAATGTATACTGCAAACGGGGGGGGGGGGGGGCGGGAGGGGGAAAAAGGTATTTTCAAAAAGGGCAAATTTTTTTCAAAACCCCCCACCATACACATTTTTTTAATTTCCCCCCTTTTACCCAAAAAAAAAAAAACAAAAACCCCCCCCCCCCCTCCCCCACTCCACCGCAGACAAAAAAAACCGCCAAAATTAAAAACAAAAACTTTGTTTTGTGTCTGTTGTGTGTTGAGCTCATCGTTGTCGTCTTTTCTGCTTGGGGGCCGGGGGTTTGCGTTCTTGAGGTTATGTTGATGGGTTATTTGGGTATGAGGGGGGGGGGGAGGGGGGGGGGGGGGGGGGGGGGGGGGGAGGGGGAAAAAGGTATTTTCCAAAGAGGCAAATTTTTTTCAACATCCCCCCACATACACATTTTTTGACATTCCCCTCTCTTGACCAGAATAAAAAAAACGACAACCCCCCTCCCCCCTACTCAGTCTCGACGAGGAAAGTAAAATACCGTAAAATTCCGAAAATAAGCCCCGGGCTTATATTTTTCAAAGGCCCTTTTTGAGGGGCTTATTTTTGGAGGGGCTTATATACGGAGGGAAATTTGCGTTTCAAAATCGATTGGGCTAGCCTTATAGTTGGAACTAAATCTACCGTTTTTGCTTTGTTTTACTTTGTATTTGAGGGTAATTTTCCAAGTACAAGTCCCCGGGGGGCTTATATTTGGAGGGGCGATTTAACGAAGGATTTTTTTCGTTACCCGTTTGAGGGGCTTATATTTGGAGGGGCTTATACATGAAGGGGCTTATTTTCGGAATTTTACGGTATGGCCAATATGATGAAATGGTGCGGAGAATATTACTTAAAATGGAAAAATACACTGCGATCAGTGCCACTTTGCCTACTCCACAGAAAGCTTCAGGTTCCGTACTGAAAACTATGTGGTCTTTTAACTCAAACAAGAATAAAATTTTCTCAACCAGCTACCAATTGTGGCTTATTAGAAGGGAAGCTTTCTACAGACATTGTATTCCTCGTTCGATATCCATAAATGACACCGCAATAGTAAGAAATTTCTATCCTAAGAAATTCCATCCTTGATATAAATCAAAGAAGTTTTCTAAAGATTTGCCACCAACTAGATGGGAATTTGCATATGATCATTTTTGATTATAGAACCGCGCTCGACCTGTAGTCATGTACATCATTCTGATTGCAGCATAACTGCAGAGCCAACATACAAATTATTACTGACCATTTACATTCCTTCTAAGCTGTGAAAGTTGATTTAAATCTTGTGCGCAAAGAAGCTGAAGACTTAATCATAACTTTAAAAGCTTTGAAAATGAGAAAGGTTGGTTAATTTTGATGATGATAATGGTGATGACGATGATAATGATTATGATGACAATGATGATGATAATGAGAATGAAAACAATCTGTGACGTTATTAATAAAAGCAGGATAAAAGTAAATGTGGTAATGATTATGTAGATAGCGCTGGTTACTGCACAAAGCAAAGGACATTGCAGTTTAGTGCATTAATAACGAAAACAACCTTCATTGAACAAGAAAATGAAGAACTTAACTTGCGTAGTGGTTTATCAATAATGTTACAAATACTTAATCTTTCAATGAGATCTAAAAAACTGGCATCCCCCCTTCCTGCCTTCATAAATGTTTACCATTCCCCCTATTCTGTTAAAAAAAATCCTAAAGCTCCCCCCCCCCCCCCCCCCTCCTCTAAAAATATTTTTATCCCTTATTTTATCTATTTATCCTCCTTTTATCTTAACACTACCTACTAATTTTTTTTTATTTTATTTCATTTAACATAGTCAACTTCATTTATATACTCTAATATGAGATGGTACAGAATANTGATTTAAATCTTGTGCGCAAAGAAGCTGAAGACTTAATCATAACTTTAAAAGCTTTGAAAATGAGAAAGGTTGGTTAATTTTGATGATGATAATGGTGATGACGATGATAATGATTATGATGACAATGATGATGATAATGAGAATGAAAACAATCTGTGACGTTATTAATAAAAGCAGGATAAAAGTAAATGTGGTAATGATTATGTAGATAGCGCTGGTTACTGCACAAAGCAAAGGACATTGCAGTTTAGTGCATTAATAACGAAAACAACCTTCATTGAACAAGAAAATGAAGAACTTAACTTGCGTAGTGGTTTATCAATAATGTTACAAATACTTAATCTTTCAATGAGATCTAAAAAACTGGCATCCCCCCTTCCTGCCTTCATAAATGTTTACCATTCCCCCTATTCTGTTAAAAAAAATCCTACGCCCCCCCCCCTCCCCCCCTGTAGTATACATAATTAATGCAGCCTTAGTTTACTGCTACATTCCCCTGGTAGAGACAACATACCTGTCACTATTTTTTAACTGCATGATACAGAAACCAAATAGTTTCAAATAGTTGTTGAAAGCGAGGTGGAAGCATATTTGGGTCTAAGGAATATGATTGAACGTGCTAAACAAGAACTATTCCCACTGAGTTATCGATGGGTTTCCCCTCAGAACGTGGAATATTACACGAAATATGAATGTAAAGGAAACTCTTTTCCCACAGAAAATTAAATTAACGTTTTTCTGCACAAGATTATAAAACATCTCAGGGTTTGCTTTACAAGTCAGAGCTGTGTTACGGAATTCAGCCACCGGGAACTTGCCACCAAATTAAGCATGGAATAATCTACGAAATACGGCTCAAAACACTCAAGCGAAGTTTAAATAACGCCACAGAAATACAAGCGAGGGGGTGGTAAACCATTTTCCCAAAAAATTCTTGCAAGTTGCCCAAATTTTTACAAAACAGTAGAAAAGAAGCGAGGGCCATACGATGCAACAACATAGGCCGAACTGGCATATGAAAGTGACTGAATACAGTTTTTCGGGGTCAATACCTGCCAAGTTTGAGCATAAACTACGACGCTCTAAACAAACGTTTGGAAAAATATTGCCACCACAGTTGTGTTAGGTAAAGAAGAAAATTGGTCATGATCAGGGTTGCAATGACATCGAAGTTGTCATAGCAACGAAATGACGCCATTACCTATCATACTTGCTACAATATTTCTTACTGGGAACTGTTCTTCCAAAATCGTTCACGGGAGCTTTTTCCTCCAATAGTCGCCTCGATGTTCGTGAAGTTAAAACGGAATCTGTGAGAGCGTTATCGAGATATTTTGGGATGAAGTTTTTATCGTTAGAAATCAGTAACTGAAAAAAGGAAAAGCTTGATGCTTGGCCGTTATCTGAAAAAAAGGAAGCGCTTTTGACATTCAATTTCACCTCACGTGTGTGAAAGGTCATGGAGATAGCTCTGGCCAATTGCTTCAAAGAAGGATTTGATTAGTATGTATCCGGACTTTAACAAATTAGTGAATAATTTTTAAACCGCTCGATAGATTTTTTTTAAATTAAGATTCTTCTCGTAATTCAAACTGAGAATTAGTAAGCCACTTCTTCACTTTCAGACGCATTGCTGAAGCTATCTGTCATACACTGTTCTACGAGCGGAGGTGATTCTAGAAAGTTATGGGGAAGTTTATTCTAATTAATTCAAGACTGGAAATAGCCCATTCCAGCTAAAGCAGTGCAGTACAGTGCCCAACAATAAAAATATCAGCATATGATACCCTTCCCTTATAACCACAAACTCATCACGTGCTAGGCAACTACTCTCTTGTGTGAATGGGGAGCTTAAGTAACAACTACGGCAACGGCTACGAAAACGTCACTCAAAAAGCGAATTCGCGCTACTTCAAACTTTATCGCGCTTATTCCAACTCGTTCAATTCGTCAAATGTTGTCAAATTTTTCTGGAGTTAAATTCTAAAAGACTGTATCAAAGTTCAGGAAAAGAAAAAGAAAGTCGCTGTCTTGTGTTCACGTCCTCGACACAACGTGAAATTAGGCACTTTCACGTTGCAGTCGTGCAGCGACGGCAAAGTAATGTACAAAAAAGCGTGATGAACGTGCAGAGTTGTTGTTTTGCCAATCTTACCCTATTGCCTTTTTGCCGTTCTCGTTGCCGTCGCCGTCGCTGGTGCTTAAGCTCCCTACTGTAACTGGATTATTACGCCGACTTCAGGTTAAAGTAGAAAATATTTATCTCATCAAAATAATAATAAAATAAACATGGAAACGTGTCTGTACAATCGATTCACCAACTTTTGTCAACGCTGGTTAAATTGAAAGAAATCGCGAGTCTGGGCGCGATGTTGTTTTCCTTTCCCTGTAGAATCCCTGTAGCGATTATGTACGAGAGATTTACCAACCCTACCCCTCACAGTTTTGTGACGTTGAGCAGCACTACCAAATTAGGGCTAGGGCTACCAAATAAGGTAATGAGCACGTGCGAGCTGAATAAGCTAGGACTGGACGAGACGAAAAAGGAACAGTGAGCGCGAGTTTTCCTTGAAGTTTTTTTCATCGAATTTGGTGAGAGTTTTGTGAGTCAGATTGAAGTGGAATAAACAAGGAAACCGTGTTACTGTGAGTTCTATGGGCTGTTTTATTGTTCAGCTCAATTATGTTGTCCAGGTTTTGTTTATGTCACGTACTACCGTATTTTATCAAGCGAGACCAAAGGCCCACATCCAATGCATAGCTAAGAAAGCCCCTCCTTCACAAAGAAGTTAGCATTTTACGTCGCAGGAAACCTTGTGAAAGTCGTGAAATTCACGTTTCAAAGCGTATTTGGTAACTATCGCCAAAATTTGAGACACGCCAGCGCGCGAGGTAGCGAGGAGTCACTCGAGCTGTATTTCTATCCTTTGATCTGATTGGCCAACATCAAAACATCTTAAAAAACTGGCTTTGCCCAAATTTTCTCTTGCTGCCCAAAAAATCTGAGTGGCCCAAAATTTGGGGGGGGGGGGTGCTGCAGCCCCCTCCCCCCCCCGGCCCGTACGCCTATGAGCATTTAGCAATATACGCATTTGCAATTAGCGATTAGTTAAAAAACAATTATTATACCGCATTTTGCAAACTTCGAAGGAATTTTGGGATTTTCTGTTCCGTCAATCATCTTAGCNTGAGTGGCCCAAAATTTGGGGGGGGGGGGTGCTGCAGCCCCCTCGCCCCCCCGGCCCGTACGCCTATGAGCATTTAGCAATATACGCATTTGCAATTAGCGATTAGTTAAAAAACAATTATTATACCGCATTTTGCAAACTTCGAAGGAATTTTGGGATTTTCTGTTCCGTCAATCATCTTAGCGGACCTCTTAGGAAACACATGTTTACTTGTGATGGGTGTATTTCGATCCACTTTGTTTGTTTCTGTGTTTCAAGGTTCGCTGCTTGTGATCACCCTGTTTCGCACTGTTTCAGGCAATGATCGACTAGTTTTTTCGAAGCTTTTCCTGATCTTTCTCCTGATTCTTGTCTCTTGCAAGAATAAAGCAATGCCTGCCTCTTGCCCTCAACAAAAATTCCACTCATCATCGCGATTTCCTTCGCTATTCTTGAGCACTTTAGGGTCATTCTAAATTTTGTTTTTGCGGGCCAAGCTGGGCGAGTGCGTTGCATTGTGATTTGCATTAACTCCACCCCCACTCAAATGATTGACGGAACAGAAAAACCCATTGGAAGTTTGCAAACACGCAGCGCGATACAACAAATTTGGCTATAAAGCCCGCCAGACCCCATGCACGCTACTTTGGCGGATGGCTAATATTTATATTAATACCAGTACCAATATCCCTTTTTAGGAATTTTTATCACACTCTGGAAATTTTTTCATTGCAACAGTAACACTCACTTAAATAAAGAGACTAACGATAGATGACGTCTCGTTCGAAAGATATTATTTTGAATAAAATTGAGAAATGTATTCCCAAAGTAGCTGGTAAGCTTTTAGATGAGGGTTCCATCGCTGCCAAGTCAAAAAAAAGGAACAAAAGCGATGAGACAGCTTTGATGGTCAATCCTTTCACTCGACGCCATAACACACAGCCAGATGGGCCTGTATTATTCCCTCCGCCTAGTGTCTATTTTTCTCGTTAGCCTATTTCAGTACTGCCATTCCAGCAAGCAATTGAAAGAAAAAACACTAACAACTGTGATAATATAGCCTTAACAATGGAATTGCTTGCCCCCCATGAACGGTGAAACGTTGACCTTGTCATATTCAGACTAATTCTCGGTGCGTTGTACTTTGAGAACAGCTCTGAATAAGTGACTGAAGTGAGCACAGGGAACCCGAACGCTGTATTAGCTAATAGAATAATTAAATGTATTTACGCTCTATTATAAGCCAATAAAGTAATAAGATGTATTTACCTGTGTCCCTGTGTCTTTATGAGTCGTTTTAGAACGGATTTGAATCCGATCATCAGTTTGTCTGGCATGTCGAAAATAAGACGCTCAAATTTCGTCTCACGTCGTTTCTAATATTGTTAACTATTAACTATTCTCTAACGGCCACGAGAAGAGAAAAGAGACACGGGATGTTTTTAAATAAGGGCACTTTTAGTTTGAGGCGTAATTACTTTGTAAATGAACAAAATCGGCTAGTATCCGCCACCTAGATTGATTTAAGGTTCAATTACACGGGGTTGTTGGTTTCGTTTGTTTTGACGTCAGTTCTTCTGCGTAGATTTACGTGGTTTTTAGAGGTTACTTTTCGTCCGATGTTTTTTTCGCCGTCCCTTGCTGTTTTAAGCCCTATTTTGCGAGATGAATATTTGACCTCGGCGGTTAGAACTAAAGAAGGAGACTAGTTCTAACCGCCGAGGTCAAATATTCATCTCGCAAAATAGGGCTTAAAACAGCAAGGGACGGCGAAAAAACATGACACATGACTCAGTTAACATTTTCTTCAAACTTTTATTGAAAAATTTGCTTTAAATTCTGCATTTTGGAACAAATTATAGCCATCGTATTGTTCATATGTATTTCTTCTACAAATAACAAAATATCGTTTCTCAGATTTCTTTCTTTTTTCTGCCTGTGGTCCGGTACAGAGTTTCATCCCTTGTCTCTTCTCCTGGCCGTTAAATTGAAACCCGAGATCATCTCCCAAGGAGATCGAGAGTTAATAGTTAACATGACAACATTAGAAACGTGAGACGAAATTTGAGCGTCTTATTTACGACACGCCAGACAAGCAGACGCATTTTGCAGCGCTCAAAGTTAACGACTAACTGGTCGCATATGGACTGGATTTTTGGTTGTGCGCCTAAAAATTCATGCGTAATCGCACCTGTGCGCCATAAAACCCAAAGGACAGTGCGACTGACTTCCGAATATACTTACGAACTCGAACCAGATAAGACGGTGTATGTTTAATTGGTCTTTTCTCCCAATGGATTCCATGAACTCGAATGTTCTTTTTCGTTTCGATGTTTTACTCCATCCCAGACCCTTCTGTTTTGTAATAAATACCGCTGACACATGCAAATATATGCTACGAACGAAACACGTGCTTTTTGCACAATGGACGATCATGTCGAACGATCAGGTTTAAGGTCAATCAAAACAAAAACAGTGCGAATTAAGAGCCTTTTTTTCCAGGTAAAAAAGTTTTTAAGTCATATCCCAGGTACATGTTAAGTCATTGCGCATTTAACAGATTCATTAAAGATTAACTTTCATCCTCGTTCGACAAACTCGTTGTTGTGTCAAAACTTAAAAAAAAGTTCACATTCAAAAGAAATCAGTGTCGACATGACAGTTTTTCTCTTTAATCATAATTTTTAGTGTTGCCATAATGACGCATCGTTTAGCCGACACAAAATACAATCACAGGACTGAAGTAAAAGTAACAAACTGAAGATGACAAATAAACGTAAACGTAACGGCAATAAAAGTAACGCCAAAAAATCCAGATTTTGCCCAAATAAAAACTTAACAGGAACAAAATATCATTGATCTATAATCCTGAGAAGTTTTAGTGTCGTATTGAACCCGAACCCAAGCGCGATGCAAACGGATTTTTCAAGATTCTCTTACTCTCCTCGCATCTTTTGATTTCGCGAATCCTGTCCAAAAATCAAAGTTTGGTGCATGCGCAATAACGGGATACTGTTCCTTTAATAAGCTTTTTACTTTTTCTTTTGAAATAGATGCTCATGCTCACATTATAAACTGTGCTCCTAAAATTTTCAGCCGTGCGCCTAAAATTTCGGCAGTGCGCCTAAAAATTTACATCTGGTAGCACAAGTGCTCCCAAACTCAAATTTAAACTTTGAACCCTGTTTTGATAACCAGCAAAGTTAACCGTCCCTGATCGGATGCAAATCCCTTCTAAAACGACTCATAAAGACACAGGAACACAGGTAAACACATCTTATTATTTTATTAGTTAATTATACCGCGTAAATACATTTAATTATTCTATTAGCTAATACAGCGTTCGGGTTCGCTGTGGTTGAGCCATGTAAATATACCCGGAGTAGTCAATCGATAAAAATCGGTATCAATTTATCAGTCGATAAATCGATAAAAATCGGTAGAAATCGATGACACACGCGTTGTAACTGTTGGCTACGATTCGTTTAATCGTAGCCAACAGTTACCAGCGCCGCACAAACGACTTATTGACGAGATCAAGAAAAACTAACTACGAGAGAACGACTGGAGAACTGACAATTTGACTAAAAATAGACGACTGTTTGACTGTGACAATAGACGGATCGAAACGCACCAATTACTGATTACGAGTCAGTGACGAGTCTTCATAGCCAATAACTGGCAGACGACCAATAATTTTGACCAATCAGATCAACAACCAGAGTATAATACCATCAACTAACGTGATACAACTCACTTTGACTCTGAAGATGACTACCACACAGGTTGTCGAAACGTCAGTCACTGTCAACAACAACAGTCCTATTCAGGACTACGTTCACCCGGACGATCAGACACAACCAACTTTTAAAATCTTTATAAATACAGCAAATAATTCGCATTCAATATGACAAAAACTAAGAAACACTGTTAGCGTATTTAATACGAACAAGAGTCTCGTGCAAAGCGGCGGAAATCGCTGCTACAAGGTCACTGAATGCTCAGCTTTTCTTCGTGTGTCATGCAACCTACAAAGCGTTCTACAAAAAAAATCCCACCTATTGAGATTACTATATTATGACCATTTCAGTGACATGCATCATCGCTCACCTCATTAATTAACATACAGTCCGTACATGCGGCAGGTCAAAGTAATTGACCTCTCTTGAGCTTTTTATATTGAATCGCCTACATTTATATATTCAAAGCTTGAATCCAATATTAAAAATGTTAAAATTTAAATACCATCAAATACAGCACAAAGCTTGTTTAAGCCCTTTCCTCGTAACCTATTGGCCACAAGTCACAATCTTTTCCACGAAAATCCTCTAGCACCGCGTCCCCTACGATAGCTCGCCACGTGTAAAGCCCCCAGAGATTTCACATGAAATCGAGGGTGCAGTTCAAATTCCCCACCCCCTGGAAGAAGTAATAATCCAAATTGCGCCCTTCCCGGGACCACAAAGGTGGAAAATGCCGGGGGAATGGGGGGGGGGGGGGGGGGGGATGTTGAAGCTGCGATTTGACCGATACATTTAAATGTCTTTGAAAAGGTTTTATTTCTGTCAAGCTCTCGCACTGTTCACATGGTTAAGCGTGACTGCCGTGAACTCCCGAATTGTCTAGCAAAATATCTCTTTAAACTGTCCAATTATCTCACAGATGTTCATCAATTAGATTACAGCCAGCTACCGTAAAACGGGCGATAAAAACGTGCAACTTCTTCTGCAACATTGTTGCAAAACGAGTTGAAAAGCGATGTTTCGCGTTTTACCACCCAAGTTCCGACCTGCCTTGCAACAAATCAAGTTGTTGCAGGTTGCGTGAAAACCGGCTTCTGATTACACAAAATTACGCGCGAGTCACGTTATACACAGGAATTACGTCACTTGCTGCGCAACACTCTCTACTTCCTGCAACAACTTTCGCAACCTGCAACAAGATGATTTGTTGCAAGGCAGGTCGGACGGTGGGTAGTAAAACGCGAAACAACGCTTTTCAACTCGTTTTGTAATAATGTTACAAAAGAAGTTGCACGTTTTTGTTGCCCGTCCAAAGCATCCAAAGAAATAACAATGATTACTTCTACCAATAATTTGCCATTATCGTCTTTATTATGAAAAGGTCTTTATTTTCTGTCGTGAATAAGGTCTATTGGTGAACACAAAATAGAACTCTTAGTAACCCAGCCTTAATTACTAATACTCGTTAAAAGAGGCACGCTACTTGCTCCGGGTTAGTTTGTTGTCAGAAATTGTGTTGTTTAAACCAAAGATGACGAGCGCGGGCTATAACATATACCTGCAACAACAACAAAGTGTTGGAAATAACGAAGACAGGGGAGAAAGCGAGCTCTCGCGACAAAGTGAAGATTCTCAAAATAGCCAAGAAACGAATTCTTCTCAAGAAGAGACAGCTCTCTTAAATCATCAGTCGCGTATTCTAGACGAGGCGGAACAACGTCACGAATCGACAGAACTTGCTATCGATCAGCGCAAATTCTTGCTCAATCGGACTCTTTGTGACACAATCCATTCCTAACGACGAAGACTAGGCAAGCTCTTAAATGTTATACTGTTTTTGTGCTCTCATTAAAAGCTGTATTTCTGCAACATAGTGTCTCGTCCTGAATTTTACGTTAGCTATTAAAGTGTGACACAATTGTGCTTTGAACGCGTAATTGTTACATGCCTCTAATCGTTTTTAGATTTACTCATATTGAATCACTAATGAAGAACAATTATAACACAGTCAGTGTGGATATTAATCTTGTCTGTATTCACTGACAAAAGTAATAAAGTTTTGTCTCTCAATAAAACGTGTCGCGTGTTCATTGAACAACCTAATCTCAGGTCCCACGAGGCTTTTTTACGGTCTACTTTCTATCCAAATGTGGTTTGATGCGCTTGCCTGTTTTTCTAATTTTCCCGGGCATTTTTTTCATGAGCTATTTATTAAATTTTGCTCCCCACTCAGCACTGTTGCTCCCTCCAAGAAAGAGTATAATTCTGCTGGGACACCACTACTGCCGTTTAGAGGATTATATTTTGCTGTATTAAAACCATTTTACTTGTATACGTTGTTGTTTTATACCCACGTTTTCTTTGCGTTAAAATTAATTCAAAAAGCCTCTGTATGATGAGCATAGACCCAGTTACGGTTTTGAGGGCATGCTGGGTAATCAGGACAAGATGGTGGTAAAATCAAACTTTGTAAGAGAATACAAAAAGCTGTACGAAGTCATTAAATTCTTGCTAATTGGATATATTTGTCACTTTCCTTTTGTAAAATGTTACTAATGAGCTCAAAATTGTCACTTTTACTAATTTTAAGCTGCTCTTTCCGGCTTAGGAGTGTTGACGGATTTTTGCTAACTCAGTTCGCAGTGGATAGTTGAAAAAAGGGTCTATTGACCCTATAAAACGTGCATAGCATTGGTAGCTCGGGGTACATGGAAAAAGCCACAGCGGAAAAAAGCAACTGTTGGCCATCTCAAACCAACAACTGACGACGCACTATGCACGACAAGCCCTTCCACCCACGCTATCTAGCCTCGAGCCCCACCCTACATTACATATTCAATGCTGCTCATCGCTACTGTTTGGAATGGAGAAAAAGTAGCGTTAAGCGTGGCTCTATTAGAAGACCAGACAGTCGTCTTTAAGGTTTGGAGGCTGTGAAAAGGCCTTGCGTGGAATTTTGCAAACATTTTCACCCGTATTAAATAATTAGCACGAGTAGACCGGTCTTTTACTGGATATTCTTAATGGAGCAATGCAATGTCTTTAACATTTTTTAGCTCACCTTCTTTCCGCGACGACATATCCGCAAGTTTTTCTTTGCTACCTCTAACAATTTGTGCAGTCTTCATCCAGTTTTCGTGTCATCATGGCAACGTCTTCTTTGCCAGTAGTATTCTTTAATTACCAACTCTTCAACGCTTGAGTTCACAGCCATTCTAAGCAGGAAACGATAAGCGTTATTTTCACTAACATCTCCCCAATCTCTCTGTTGCCCCCCCTCCCCCCTTAAAAAAAAATGTAGTGTGACAGTATAACGTGACTAATTTGACCTAACCGGAAATTCCAAAAATTATTGTCTTTCTACGGGTCATAAAACACTGTAAACAAGCAGTACATTTCTCAATTCTGGTTCTTAAAGCTAACAAAGCAAATTGAATTTAAGGAAGGTCACTGAATGTGGTTGAAATATAGGTGGATTGAAAAGGAACTGTGTTCTGTCTTCATTTGTGTTATATATATGTTTATGAGGACGGGAGAGAGATACTTGTGATAAGTTCTTTTTTATCCATCCATCCACTCCATTCAATTCCATTCCATCCCTCCCTCCCTCCCTCCCTCCATCCATCCATCCATCTACCTACCTACTTGATTTCAGCTGATGCAGAACTGCTGTCAGAGTGCTCAATAGAAGGACTAGAGCGAGAATACCAGAAGTACAATGTTTTATCAAGGGAAGATTTGACTAGGCATTTGATTACTACATGTATAGTTTCGTACTACACGATGGTGTAGAGCACTCTTCAGATAAAATAGCCTAATGGTAGATTACAATAGTACACTTATTATAACTGAAATTTTAAATGTGGTTACTATGGATACAACGTTGTTTCCATGGATTCTATTATGTAACAAAGAGGACTTAAAATTTTTCAACGGAAATTTGCTAGCCTGTTGACACAAAGATACAAGCTTGACACCATTTGGAAGAGGGGTTGTAGGCCATAGCCTGCTTCAAAATCTTCCACGTGATCCAGAATTTAATGTTACTGTCTTTAAGGTTCCATACATATTTACTTAGCTCTGTGCTCATTCCTTTGCTAGGATTGTTAAATGATGTTTTGTGATTCACAAAGCGTGTCTTAAAAGTGTTTTCAGTTAGTGCAACGTAAGTCTCGTCAGGTTTGCTGTCTTCTGTTGTTACGGTCGCTTGATATACAATAAATTTTCTGAGGCAATGGCAGGCCATAATTATTATGCATGGTAGCCTGAATTTCATCCGATTACTTCAAGTCGTTATTACTCCCTCAGTAACGACGTTGCTGAGAGGAAAAAACGACTCGAAGCAATCGGATGAAATTCAGGCTACCCGATCAATACCGGATCAATACCGACACCTTGTTAATACGGACACTTTTTACGGCTCCCTTAGTGTCCGTACCAAAGGGGTTTGACTGTACTTCAGTATGACGAAAGAGCACCATATGTAATAACTATTTCTTCCTTCCATGAAACTGAGAGGGAAGAAAAACGACTCCACTAAAAACCCCTACAAGGGAGGCTAGCTACAGTAGATATAACAGCATGATAGGAAGTCCGGCATTTGTGCGCTCTAACATCAAAGTTACCAGTACCTAGGAGCATCGAATGTTCACCTTATTATAGGAACTTCACACTTCACGAAATTAAGGTATTGAAAATTAACGCGACTTAAATCAATGCAAATTTAATGGCAAACAGCTTTCAAGGGAAAGAGGGTAACATTTCAAAGTAAAGGAAATTAACGCGGCGTTGCTCGTTAAAAGAGCAAATCAGGGGCACCCAACGGCAATTTTCGGGAAAATATCTGTTCGGAAGACGATTTGAGATCTAGAATTTTCGGAGCGTTTGTTGTAAAATTTCTTGCTTGCCTGCCTCTCCTAGGATTTTCGAACATCTACAAAATGGTATAATTACCCATTTTTAACGGATTTTGACCCTAAAAAAGGCCACCTAGAATTTTCGAGAGCCTTTTCCTGGCTAAAATTTTCGAGAACGTAAGTTTTTATCCCTATAATTTTTGGATCACTATACTTTCAGCTAGGAAATCCGAACAGATGAAAAGTTGTTAGGGGATAAAAATATGCCTATATCTACCCTTTGAATACTAAAATACGTTCAGCAATGCTATGTTAAGTGGTTTTGAACTATATCCTCGTTGGGTGCCCCTGAGCAAATTAGTTTCAGGTAGATGAAATGTTACATCCCATTAGCCTAATTTTAACTTATAAGGTATTATCGTTAATTATCTAATTATGTTAATGAACTGAGTTTGAGCTTATTTTGCTCTGTTTTCCCATAATTAGCAACCTCCTCCCGTCAGCGACGACTTTTCTGTGCACCAAGGGTGGTCGCTTACCAGGGAGTTGACTGTATAGAAAATTGACCAAAAAGCCTCAGAGTCATGTTTAACATTTTAATATATCAATCCCACCCAATCACTGTTTTTCAGTTACAAATAAAACATATTTATTGATTCATTGATGGCATTTAAGATTTTTTGGTTTTGTAATTTTTTTGCCAAATTTTTGCATTCAAGGGTGTTCCGGGGGGTTTTCTGGTCTGTCAAGGGCATGTTCCGAACTGTTCCAGGGGAGTTCCGGTAGTTGGTTCCATGGTTGTATATAAGAGCTGGTAGCCGGCGAAGTTCGCCAGCTCCTCTGCAAGGCTTTGCCGACTACTTTCATTACTTCAAGAGTCAAGATATGGCGAGGAGATGATATTTATCAGGTCTAAACTTAGGCTCAATCAAAATATAAATTTGCAGTGCCTATCTTAGCTCCAGCAAAACCACCATAAAGATACAAAAAAAATATCATTCCACTATTTGTTTACACGGTTGTATTATTGAAATTTCGCTTTGTCTTTCTATGAGTAACATGATTGTCACAGTATAATTGCAGCTTAAGGTGATTCCCTAGTAAAAGAACGTAACATAGATTTTAGATGAAACTTGGTACACTGATGTAACAAGTCAAGAAGATGATAAAAAAGTAATAAAAAGTGGGGGTCACCGTGCTCGTTTTGACGTCACAATGCTGACAAATACGGCTATTTAGGACTCTTTTACAAAAACCGCGGGCAGCCCAAAACTAGACAAAAAGGAGAGTTTTTTCCGATGATGCATGTGGTATCATACAGAATTTGACTTTAATGTATTGTTCGTTCACTTAAGTACCAGGAAAATACCTTTTAATGCCCTTGTTTTTACTTTACGCTACAAAGTAGAATTAAATTGGACGCGCGCTATTCGACCCGTGATAGCTCAATCCGTACAATTTAGTAAAATTGCCAAAAAACTGAACATAGATTTGTGACAATTTTTTTCTCATCGAAAGTAAGCACTAGCTGTCCTTATTAAAATCATGAAATAAAAAATGGGGGTCACCGTACTCGTTTTTGCGGTAGAGCTGCAGAAAGTGCGCACCAAATGCATTTTCTCCGATTTNAACCGCGGGCAGCCCAAAACTAGACAAAAAGGAGAGTTTTTTCCGATGATGCATGTGGTATCATACAGAATTTGACTTTAATGTATTGTTCGTTCACTTAAGTACCAGGAAAATACCTTTTAATGCCCTTGTTTTTACTTTACGCTACAAAGTAGAATTAAATTGGACGCGCGCTATTCGACCCGTGATAGCTCAATCCGTACAATTTAGTAAAATTGCCAAAAAACTGAACATAGATTTGTGACAATTTTTTTCTCATCGAAAGTAAGCACTAGCTGTCCTTATTAAAATCATGAAATAAAAAATGGGGGTCACCGTACTCGTTTTTGCGGTAGAGCTGCAGAAAGTGCGCACCAAATGCATTTTCTCCGATTTTTGAGAGAGGACTGGGGCGAGTGTCAAAATAGAATGTATGTGAAAGGGGGAAGAAAGTATTAAAAAATCCGTTTTTAAGGAATTTACATGGAGATATCACATTTAGGACACAATCTGATAAAGAAAGCGTTTACATGAAAATCAAATTGAGTAAGCACAAGTTAAACATCCACAATCGAGGTTCTCCGTGAGGAAGTCGAACTAAGCTCCTCGCATACTGCTTACGTTATGCACATTCCCAACACGTTGAGTCTCACCTTGGCAAGAAACAACAGCAAGAAAAAATTCCAATAGCGTTTCTCTTCAGTCAACTTCATTTTAATAATGTTACTTCACATGCTCTTTTTTACAGCGGCCATCCCGTTATGCGCAGTAAGAGATGCACAGTGCAAAACCAGGGAATCACCTTAATTCATCTCTCTGATGTAAGAGTTTCAAGGCCCAAAATGCCAGGATGCATTTTCCAGCGTTCAGTTTTCAAAAATTTTCCTGGGGAGCAGGCACCAGGACCCCACTAGAAATGATGGTCTTTAGCCTGTCATATGGCTCCTCTGGACCCACAACCATCTACTTTTCAAAAAACTTCAGCTACTTAAAACCTTAAAGAAAACCCTGGGTTCCGGGATGTTGCGGGCCTGTTCATGGCAGACATCACTACTGTCTTGTTGTCTTTGAGGTCTAATATAAATAAGCCCCTAATCCTGCTTCATAATTTAGCCAAGCATCAACCCTCAGATGATGCTTTCCAAGAATCAAAGAAACTCTACAAAATGAAGCTGGTGAAGATTTATATTACGCTTGTTTAGCATCATTCGATACTTGCTGTGACATATCTGAAGGGCATATGTAACGGTAAGTGTTATGTTACTGTGTTTATTTTATAGATCATGAAAATTTTGGTAAGTAAGCAATTGTGAATTGTAGAACAACTGTTGCTGCTTCCCTTTACCCTTATAACCTTCATTTAATATTGTTGCATTTCATTTTGAAGTAAGTAACAGTGGTGGATCCAGGGGAGAGGCCCAGGAGGCCTGGACCCCCCTTATGTTTAGACCAAAATGAGGCCCAAAGGGCCAAAAAAAATTTTTTTGGAGACTGCCATCACCCCCCCCCATCTCAGAGTCTGG
>CALNXI010001049.1:20179-48339 GCA_942486025.1 Porites evermanni | reverse complement strand
TGAACTGGGAAATATCTCAAAGGTGAGAAACTTGAAACAGTGGTCCATGTTTTTGTAGGGTTAGTTTATTGCGAAATCATTTATATCAGTCGCGTTCGACGTTGCGTTCAAGAATGTCACACTCGAGGCCAAAGCATCCGTTCGACACATTAGTTATAGGAAATTTAGTTACAAATAGATAATTAAAGATGGTTTTGCTGTTTAACACGCGTTCTATTACATTTGCAGTGTTGGGTGAACTCATTATGAGATGTATAAAAAACAATTGTCCATCCTAGGCAAATAATGTATGAGGATTTTCATTAACCCAGGAAACAAAGTGTAATAATTGAGAAAACACAAAAGAGAACAAAAGAATTACACTCAGAAACTCTAATACGAAAACTGCATTTCAAAGGTTCATGGCAAATACATGGACAACCACAAGGAGTCTTCATTCGGGTTTTAAAAGGTCGGGGGCAGATTTAGTGACAACTATAACTAGTAATTATCAAACCGTCAACACCGACGAACTCTTGTTTCTGAAAAACTTTTAATTCCCAGTGCATTTTGCTGCAAGTAACACCTTATTTAATCTCTATCATTATTAGAAACCGAAACCGGACATTAAAACGGTCTAAGAGTTTACATATTGCTTCAAAAGGTTCTCTCAATGCTACAAGCTTCTTCTGGCTTGTTTCTCTTTCACTTTCACGTGCTCTTTGAGCAATTTGTTAATTTGTCACATATTAATTGCAGTAATTGTAAGTCCCTCGCGTCCATGCAGGTACCTTCCTACACGGCAAACGATCAAACGTTCAATTTGAGCATTATATTAGTATTCGATCACTTTGTTAAATACAAATCATAGCTGACAATGTGAGCGCGTGTTATCGCAAGACCACAGATCAGACTTCTACACAAGGAAAGGAATTGCGATATAACGTGATCTTGATCTATTCTTGACATCCTTTTTAAAAGCCTCTCATAACATGGTACAAAAAACAAACCTGTATTGACGGGAACTTGAAAAACTGAATGTTTCCACAGGAGCAAACGATCATCTGTTTGGCGAAGGCGATGTGTTGCATGTCATGGGTGCGGCTATTGATTGAATGACGTAAACGTCTGGAGATGAAACAAATGGCCATTGTTTCAAAAACCGGACAAGTCCAAAGGCTACTGGGGCTATAACTATTTGCCGTGAAGCATACACCATAATAATAATGCCTATAATAATAGCAACAATGATAATTATAATAGAGAGCTTTAGATTTGAGGACGAGAACGATGCGAGTACTGACGAGATTTAATTTAAAGTTTTTGCGCGTGTTCTCGAAAAATATTCAACCAGGAAAGCTTTCACCTGAAAAATTAATGCGCTTATAGCCTGTGAACAGGCTCTCTGTTTGACGAAAAAAATAGCAAGGAAAGGGAAGTTAAAGTTCCCCGCTCGACCAAAGGCCTGTTCACAGGCTAATGCGGCTATTTTTATTGGAGAAGGTTTAGCCCTTTCCCGGTCGCAGAATAATTAAACTTCTCTGAAAACTTGTTCCCGCCAGTAGAATGACACGACTATCACGTTTTCCCGCCAAAATGACGTTGGCTCCACGTATAGGCTTTTATGCTAGCATTTTTTCGAGCATTTTAGTGAGGCAAAAGCATTGAGCATTATTCGAGCATTTTAGTGGCATTTTTCCCGGAAAATTAATTTTTCCAAGAAAATAAAATAGAAATTAACTTTTTTCAGGAGCCCATGCCCCTTGAGCTCCTGCTTTTTTAAACAAAATGAAGACTAGAACTCAAAATTCACAAAAACCTAATACAGCTGGTTTTTTTGGCTGTATTTATAAACTTGTACACGTTGTCGTTGTTACTTACACGTTTTTGTAAGTGTAAACTTTGACATTAATTAAAAGAAACCGTTTGTATAATGAGCATTATCCGAGCATTTTAGTGACTTTTTTGGGGAGACCGAGCATTTTCGTGGGGAAAATGGAGCATTAAGGTGGAGCATTTTAGTAGGGAAGCAAAAGCATAATGTACAAAAGCCTATCCACGTAAGAGCACTACTTAGCACTGAGAACATTTATCTCGTACTCGTAGTCGAGACTCGTCCCAGAATCTAAATAGGGGCATCCAACGTCAATTTTCGGAAAAAATCTGTTCGGAAGGCTATTTGAGATCTAGAATTTTCGAAACATTTGTTGTAAAATTTCTTGCTTGCCTGCCTCTCCTAGGATTTTCGAACATCTAAAAAATGATATAATTGCCCATTTTTAACGGATTTTTACCCTAAAAAGGTCACCTAGAATTTCCGGGAGCCTTTTTTCTGGCTGAAATTTTCGAAAAGGTGAGTTTTGATACCTATAATTTTCGGATCCGAACAATTTTGTAGAGGATAAAAATATGCCTATACTATCTACGGTTTAAATACTAAAATACGTTCCACAATGCTATGTTTTAATACAGTGGCGGATCCAGACCTTGAGATAAGTTCGGTCATCCAGACCCTGAGATAAAGGGGGGACGGTCTCCAAAAAAATGGATTCGAGTTTCAGTTGATGGGGTCTAACAGGTCGGCGGGGGTAAACAGATCATAGGAGGGTACCCCAAAACAACTACATTTTTGAATATCCCTGGAAGTCAGCCAGTTAAAAATAGTCTGAAATGTCATACGTCTCCACCCCCTGACCCGTGGGGCGCCCGAGTTAGAGGGTGGAGACGAGTGACCAGTTTCAGACTATCGTTAAAATACGATCCTGTCGATGTAAGAAGGCCTGAGAATTTCAGTCTCAAACAAGCGTCAGGTGTCATAGGGGGTCCGAACCCCCCGGACTCTCCCCCTGGGTCCGCCGCGGAAGTTTTCGTTTGTATTGAAACCTTTAATTCGTCCCAAAAATCACATCACAGAGAAAAACCGGACCAAGGACAACATACTGTACTGTACTGAAAAACTTGTTACTACCAAGATACCAACTTTGTGTGACAAAAAGAAAAAAAAACAGCAGTCGACTCCCGGTAACTCGAACCTCCCGCTAACTCGAGGCAATTTTCATTTCCCTTCAGATCATTTTACCCCCGATATCTCGAACTCATGATACTGGTAACTCCAACTTTTTTTCTCTTTCCCTTGAAGACCCATCGACTCAAGACGTCAACTACGTCAAGTCGAGGCAACCTCTTTCGCAGGGCAATTCTTTCTTGAGCCTGCAGTTCACACGCAGCTGAAAATGGCGAACGGGGGACAGTCTGAACGGGGCGGCTAGAACGGCGGCTAGAACGGCGGCTAGAGAGAAACAGAGGAGGTCACAGGAATGAATCGAATCAGATCGGCTTGCTTGAAAACAAGTTCCTCCAAAACCTGCTTCGCAAGTTTGTCCGGGGACCTTGCGGAGGCAATAGGACTGAGAGTTCAGGTGTGTCTTGAGAAATTTTTCTTTATTCTGCTTTATTGCCTAGAGCAAAAAAAAAAAACAGTGAATCGAAAGTATCGGTTTTGCTTGGCATAAGACTTAAACAATTCCTTGTTTCTTAGTCACATATGCTCTTTGTTGAGCTACATACTTTTTCTTTTCTTTATTTTTTATAATAATCCATTTTTCATTCAGTACCCTTAATTCACATAGTGCACCCTATATCATACCTACCAACCTCCGGAATACAAAAATCTGGAGACGTCTAGAAGTCTTTGTATTGTAAGAATGTCATTTTCGACAATGTCTGAATACTCTCCGAGAATCACCTGAAGGCCTTATGAATGTTCCCGACATCCATAACAGGGTGCAAAAACCACGCCAACTTTCTACAATGTATTGTTCAATTTGATTGGGTGATTTCTGACCAATTACTATACTCGATATCAATTTGATTGCTCTGTTTTATGTTTTCCAATCGAGAACAGCTCTAATAAGAGCACTAAATCCATTTCTTTTTTTATTTTCCTTTTTGACATCTCAAAACTAAAGAAATTAATGAAAAAGTTTTGAAAAAGGCCCAGTAGGTATTTCCCGAAAGATTTGGTGCTCTAACTGGGAGACAAAATCTGTAACAAAAGCAGCTGAATGCAAGTTGATAAAATTCTTCTTACTTGCAATTGCCTAGAGCAATTATTCCCCTCTTTTTTTGTACACAGTTTTTAATGGAATCAAACCACTATGAGATGTAGTCGCATTTCCAAAGCTTATCATTTTCTTAAAAAATTAGCTACATGTGTGGATAGCATGCTATTTCACTGTTTTTATGATTCTTAAAACTTCGTTTCAAAATATTTCGAAAATGCTCTCATAGAATTTGTTCAAACTTTGCCATAATTGAGGCAATTAAGAAGAGCATTTGAATTTACCAACATGCAGAACCAAGATGGCAGTGACTGGAAAAAAAATTCTACCAGGAGATTAAAAAGCCCCCACTATTTTTCTCCTGACATATGTTTTGTAACACTTATTTTTTACTGTGAAAGGTGTGGACCCAGGAGTCATTTAAAAGTAGGTTGAGTTTGATCGTTTGTAAAGTATTTGTTGGCAATTCCTAAACTGTTTATAGGGGCAACCATTTGCTCTTCGACTACAGTGGGAAAATGGCAGTGCTTTTACTAGCTGGTCTGGAGAAGTTATTCACAGCAAAAAGCATGATCTCTCAACTGGGTCTTCTTCTGTTGTTGTACTTGGAAAAAAGTTTGCTGATTCACTGGGACTGGATAAGGATCAACAGGTAATACGTAATAAAGAAACATTTCAGTCAGCCAGGAAAATTACTTTCCTTTTTATCTTTGTATTTAATTTGTAGGGCCGCTGTGCACCCAGGCTGTGCAGTAGCTGCCTTCTCTGTCCGAACCAGATAAAGGTGCTCTAGAAAGGAAGGAACTATATCATGGCAGTGGAAGCTGTTCTGCTTAATTTGCCAATTACTTGCTATGAATTGCAACATTCTTGAAGAAATTTCTTCTTAATGACAAAATCATTAATTTAAGTCTGTTTTCAAATCCTGTATGGTGTGAACTTTTATTCATGTGAAATTTTTACAAATGTTTTCCCCACGTGCAGTAGTAAAGGAGTTAGGAAAGGAGAATTTAGCCTGAATTTTAGCTGCCTCCTCTGCCCGCTAAGTCACTCTCTCCATGAATTTCAGGCTAACAAGAGTTTTTATGGTCATTATTGTGACCTGATGTTGGTATTTTTCTTTTTTGTTGATGTCATTCAAGGTCCTTGTTGAACCTGTTCTTAGCATCCCATCATGCAACAGAATCAGCGTAGATCCACTCAGTGCCAATGACTGGGAAATCTTGGTAAGTTGTTTAAGACAACATCCAGAGGCTACTTGAAAACTGTGAACACTAATGATTTTATTAATAAATTCAAAGAAGTTTAAAAATTCTCAGGTTCTATATAGTGTGAAAAGGAGTCATACTAGTAAAGGTACCTGTGGCCTTGCAGGACTACCGAAGAATCATCAAATGATAAAAAATTTGGGGTTTAATGGGGTTTTTTGTTTGTTTAAGGTACTTGGCATACAGTCTCTATCCTCTGCAGTCAGGCCTTGTGGTGTTGTAATCGGAAGTCTTTGGAAAAGGCAAAATGAATGGAAGATTCTCCACAGCACTAACTTATATTTAATTATTGCTAAATTTTTATTGGAATACCCATTGGGAGCCTCTGTGGAGGAGAGAGGTTTATGTTACGGGTAAAAGTTATATTCAGGTTAAAATTTTTTAACCTAGGTTGATTTTCCATTTTTTTTTTGTCTCCTAGCCCTGATTATTCATGAATTAGAGCTGGAAGACAAAGGAAACTTAGAATCAATCTAGGTTAATGTTAACCTGAATTTAATTTTGACCTGCAACATTATATACAGTACTGTAGTGGTCAAAATGATGGCACTTACAAGCACCTCTAATCAGATAAAGTTTTATTTCATGTTTTGATTTGTCAGGAACTTCATGCTGGATATATTGAAAGCCATCTTCTTAACCAAGTGCGTGTGGTGTTTCCGCATCAGAAACTTCCAATCTGGATTCAAAATAATACATGTGTGGTTGTTCAAATTGGTAAGGTAGATCAATGTTTGTGGAAGATGGTAAATGTTGGTCCACAGTAAGTAAAAGTTTGAGAAGGTTTCAATGAAATTTTCTTTATGTGGTGTGGGGAAAAGAAATAAAATCTGAAGAGTATTCTTTAAAGTGTGTAGAGAGGATTCCATTCAGCATAGTATATTACAACAACATCATTTCTTTCATGGGGTCTTTTTTAGTGTGCTTTTAGTCCCCTACATCAGATCCCTTGGGCTTACACAAATCAAAACAAACAAATAATGCAGATTGATAGGTGCATGTATTGCATGAATGCCTATCTATGGTAAAAAGTCTTCTCTAACTGGATTTAAAAAAAAGTATAAAAATATTTGTGAAAAGCGTACTGATTAAAAAGGTTTCGTTTCAATGGTCACACCTCATTTCCAGTCAATCAAACAAACAACAAACAAACAATACTTTGTATTTACACATATTGCCCTGCAAATTAGCAAAGAAATGCTATTCAAGGCAGGGAAAAGTAAGTATTGAAAACAATGAAAATTAGTCAACATAACATTACAGAAGCTGATCTGTATAATTACAATCTTCCTTCTTCTCTTTTCCCCCTTTTAGAAAGGAGGCAATAATTATAGCTCCATTGACATCCAAGGAACAGGCATCAGTTGCGTTTTTCTAATATCAGTATAACTTACAATCCTCTAACCTACTCCGCTCCTTTCCCTACAGTTGATCTGGAGCCTTGTACCAACTGTGTGAGACTTGATGAGTTTACAGAAGTTGTTGTATCACCAAAGACAAGAGATACAAAAAGTGTCAAACAAGGTTCTGTTTCTTCCTCTCAATTCACCTCACAGACAATCAGTCAAACCTCTGGGATTCCAGACTCTGCACAACAGCTTGCAGAGACAAGTGGTCTATCAGATGGTAACAGACAGCCGTCCACAACTGCTTGTAGTGTTGTAGATACAGAAGAACAGTCTAGAGTCATTGACACTGGCCTTTTGTCCAGATTTTCTAGTTACTTTCACACACTATTTTATGCTAACGGTAACAAATCTGTTACAAATGAAAATCAGACATTAGAACCCTTGCAGAGCAGTGAACCTCAATTGGCTTATAGTACATCTAATGGCGGCAATACAATAAGAACTTTTGCATCCACTTCTCAACTTGACGAAAATGTTTCGGGGGAAACTGACTTTGATATGTGGTTACGAGTACAACCAGAACTTTCAATGGCCAGCAACATTTCAAAATCATCAGCACTCAAATACGCATTTCAGCCATCTGCAGTGTTTGTTGACTTTGCATCATTACCACCAAAAGTTCTGAAGTCATGGACCTGTAATCTGGACTTCTTTCCACCAACTGATGGAACAATTGTAAAAACAGTGCAAATAACTAAATTACTGTCACCAAAAGAAAGGGCTACTGCATCAAGCACTGCAGCTACAGTTAACAGAGTACCAAACAGTGATTCAATAACACAGGAAACTGGTGTAACTGATGAAACTGAATCTTTGAGCAGAGCAAGTCAAGGTATGAAAAGAAGGATTTTTTTACAAATCGAATGTGAATGTTTGTACATCCGGTGCTGGGTGACTAACCGCCTACCCCTCCCCTAAGTCACAATTTTGCCCTAAGTAAGAAGTATATAGCGTTAATGTTGACTTGGGGGGAGAGAGGAAGTCAGTTGTCCAGAAACTTCAATTAATCCAATCCCCAATCTCTTTGACCATCACATTTTTTAATTAGTTTTAAGTTCTATTCTTGATATCAAGCTGACCAAGCTACTGCATGCTGTAAGACTTCGGTTGGAACTAGCAGTAGGAGTGCCCTGTGAGAGTGCCATATCCCCGTAAAAGCCCAGGTAACAAAAGTGATGAGTTTTAAATTTGTTAATTCTCACAGATATACAACCTTCTCACTGGATTGTAAACATGGTGATGACAAGCAGCAGCAGTAGTACCCTTAGCACTATCACTAAACATGGCTCTCGCAAATTGGGTGTGGCAAGTCATGTATTACCGCACCACATTGTTATGTCCAATGAGCTACGACATCTACTTGATACAAAGGATCTGTCGTTAGTTAAAGTTCAGAGTGTCTCGTATGGGCCTTCAGTCATCAAAGGGATTATATTACATCCCTTTGGAGATAATACACAAGAGGTATATATTTAAATATAAATCATATTATTTTTATCAACAATTGATTTTAGGAAAGCTTTTTTGAAGGTGGCCATGGCAACCAATGGAATGTTAACCACTAATGGCACTAGAAAAAATAGCTTTAATTATTACAATGAAAATTCAGACTGTATACAGTCTGAATTTGCATTGTACTAGTAATAAAGCAAAATAGGGCATGGCAAATGTAACAAAGTGGCCCTAGGAAAAAATGGAATACCTAGAATATTCACTGTGACCATGAGGTATATAAAGATGGAAAAGCAGGAATTAAAATGGATTGGATATCAGATGACCAAGGGAAGACAAGGAAGAAGGGATTGCTCAGGAACATTAGTTACCGGTACATGTATTTGGAAGAAAGCCGACCAGAAAAACAGTAAAGTTATCAAGTGAAGATAGTGTGTAATTTTGCAGCATAATACATGTATTATGTTGAGAGTACGGAGAGTAACGAGAATTGCTCTTTCCTTCTGGTCAGTGTAAGAAATAGTATTGTCAATTTTGTCAACTTCCTAACCTGCAAACAAGAAAAGTCTACTTGCTTGTGTATTGTTCACTTTAACAAAAACATGTTTAGAGCCTTTTGTTCACCTACTGTATTTCATTTCAGGACATCCCATCCTCAAGTGTGTTAGATGCTTTTCGTAAGTGGATATGTTCTGTGTGTAACAGAGAGACACCCTTGTTACTTTGCAGTGGAATGTTGTTGACCTGTGATATTCCTCAAGGTAGGCCTGCATTCCAGATATGCGCTGATAATTAAAAATATGAATAAATGATGTATTCGTCTCTACTTTCATCCAGCAAGAGTAGTGGGAAATAAAGGAAGCTCATACATTCTGCAGCAACTGAATTCACTTTATCACTTATAACTGAACAATGCATGTCAGAGTGCTACTGTTACTCTTACAAAGGAAAATAAATGTTTTCAAAGACATTATTTACTACTTGAATGAAAACAAAAAGGAAAGAAAGAAAGAAGAAAAAAGAAAGAGCTATATTCTTGGACCATCATGCTGATTATTTTATGATATGACATGGCATGTAGTTTTTGGGGATCAGAAAAAGTAGTCAACTGAGATAACTGAAAGTGTGGTGAAGTGAAATTGAGATAATGAAGTTTGACTTTTATTACTTGTTGTTCTCATTTGTTATGATAATCAATCTTCAATTATGTGATTTTATTTTGCAGCAGGTCATTCTGTTCAGTTTGTCGTGACAGTACTAAGCCACGATGAACAAACCTCCAACTCAGCAGACAGACTTTCATATTATCAACTTACCCCTGAAACTCTTAACAGTGTAACAGTTGTCACTGGAACTCCTTCAAATTCATTGAACAATCCTTCTCCAGTGATAAGTCCTCTTGAAAGCAGGGCACAAAATCTTAAGCATAGTATTGCAGATCTGGGGTAAGAAGTTATAATCAAGTTATTTTATGTACCATAGTAATACAATGCTACTAAAGCAGGGCCTGAGGACATGATATATATAAAAGCTTGGATACATTCAAAGCAGTTTGGTCAATTTAATTATTATATGCAATAATGATTTACAGGTGTAGTTTAAATACAGAGTTTCTCAAGGATTAAATATTCAACGTACTATTGCCCTTCGTTATTTTGTGCTTAAGCTTGGCAAGTACCCTGTACATCAGTAACTCTACACTGCATATTTATAGCCAGTAACCATTTTATTTTGTATCATTTTTTCTATTAGTTAATCCAGGCACATTAAGTCACCCCTCCCTCACCCCACTTCCAGCATTTTATGGGTCAGGCGAGGTCCTATTAATTGGCCTTAAGGGAACTATGGTGTTCCGCAAATGAACTCATTTCCTTCATGACACAACATCACAAGTGTAAGATCAGAAGAGTAAAAATTTGTATTTGTACGTTTCTTTTTTTTACAGTGGAGTGACAGAGTGCTTTCACAAGTGCCTAGACCATGCTTTGGCTGCCTTAAAACAGAGGCTAGTAGCAAATCACCTTGGTGGGAACATTATCACAGGATTACGCAGTGGAGCTTTGTTAATTTGTGGCAGTGGTGCAGGAGCTGGGGTCGGCTGTGGCAAAACAGCCCTTGCCCATGCAGTGTGCCATCAACTTAATCAATGGCCTGTCTGTGCTCATATCACTGTTGTGGACTGTATTCCATTCAGAGGTTTGTGTTAATCATTCTACTAAATGATATTTTTAAAGGACTTCATAATAAAGTGTTATTTTCAAGGCATGTGCAACAACACTACATGGTCACATAACATAAACTGTTTACAGGTAGCCATTATGACTCCTGAAGGGTCATGAGGTTATCCCCATATTAAGATCTCCTTTCAGATAACCCGTCCAGCCCAGAAAGGTTGCCCACACCACCGGAATCTATGTCCCCTACTCTTTATGAACAGTGGTGTGGGGTCTTTTCAGTTGTCTTTTACATCTCACAAGAACCAGATTAGTGAAAGTGCTGTGAGGTGGGACAGTCTACAGTGTATGGTTTTTTGTCCTTATCCTAGAAGACTAGAAAGTATAACCGTCTGCAAATGTCATTACAAAGGCAGCACTTTCTTCTCAGCTCTTTAATTTAAGACCCTGATTGTTGATTAAGGGGTTTGAATCTGCCACATCCCACGCAGCAGACTGACGCTCTCCCAACTGAGCTAACCAGGCAGCAGTGGTGGCATTTAGTGTCTTGCTTGCAGGCTTATTGGTAGTCCTAACGTGGCAAAGAGATAGATTACAGGGTGTGTTCAGTGATTGGATTGTATTTTTCTTGCAGGAAAAAGAGTTGAATCGATTCAGAAGCAGTGGCAACAGGTGTTTGTTGAGGCCGCTTGGTATCAACCCTCTGTTATTCTGTTTGACGATTTGGATCAACTTGTGTCAGCTCCCAGTGCCCTTCAAGAAATGGGTGGAGAAGCTCTGTACAAGCGTCGACTTGCTCAAGGTGAGAGCTGGTAATAAGTATTGACTGTCTGTTACACACTGTTCTCACCCATCTACATTGTATGTATTCATGTTTTATGTTTTTGCATCAGTCATTTGAGGATTTAAAATATGTGTACATTTAGTATGTTATTTAATGCATTACATTTTCTTTGGGCTGTTTTCCTACCCGTATGCTTTGTCAGTAACTGTGCTCACGCTGGGATGGCTCCTCCTAAAATGTTCTACAATATTAGTATTGGATTTAATGAAGCCAAAACAAATTGTAGAATTGCACAGGTTTTGGGCATCCTACTGTTGAACAGTTGTGACTTTTTTGAGCAAAAAATTTGCCATCTGTCCTCTTCGAAGAAATTATTTAGGTCAATTAGCAAGGTATATCAGTTAGAAATCTACATCATTTCATTATTAAATTTGTTTAATCCATGTAATGTCCATAAAGATTTCTCCATGGGTCTGTTGGCCTTTTCAAGTAAACATAAATTATTTTTTCGTCTTTCATTCACCAGTATTCAAAGATCTGGTCAATGCAGAAATTGGCCACAATAGCAGGGTGGTTGTCATAGCAACCAGCAAATCCCATGATTCATTGCATCCTTCACTACTGACTTCAAGAGGGTGTCACATATTTCAATGCTGTGTGGAGCTGCATCCGCCAGATGCAAATCAGAGACAAGAAATCCTGCATGCAATGATAAACAAGCGATTTCCTCAGGAACTTGAACTCAGGTAGATATGAAATTCTAAACTTATCACATGCTTTCACTTTATAGCCATACAGTCTCGAAGATCATCCTTTAAGCTTTTTGTTTTGAGAAGGACACTGAACTTTAAATTTTGGGTTTTCGTTGAGCTGTTAATACTCCCTGTTCCCTGCCTTTTTAAATGAACCACACTGCTATAATTGTGGATCAAAGATATAAGAACTCTGTTTATTCATTTACCCATTTTCTGACTTAAGTTCTACCTCCACTGTCTTGACCTTTCCTTGATGCATTTATTTTGCCATATCATAAACTGCTGCTAATAAGCCCCCCACCCCACTTATAACTGCCACCCAGTTATAGCCCATCTACCTATAAGCAAAAAAAAAAAACGTCTGATTTTAAGCCCCCTGGGATATAAGCCCCCCCCCCCTCATTTATAAGCCCCCTAAAACCCCTTTCAAAGATGTATAAGTCCATGGCTTATAAGCAGCTAGCCTGTTCCAGGTGTTCAGATATTAAAGCACGGGCAAAAAATTGACGAGGAAAAAAAACATAGGAGCCCCAGTCTCTCCTTGTTTTTCCTGCGTACAATTTAACTCGCTCCCCCACATCTGAACTCAGCGCTCCACTACCTGAACGCCTAGAACACACTAATAAGCAGCAGTTTATGGCATACTCTGTCAACTAGGTCATCATCACACACAGTAATAGTATAATTTAGTGTTGATATAATATTTTGTGTGCTCATTTCAGTTCACTGGTGAAGAAAACAGAAGGATTTTCACCCAAAGATTTGGGATCGCTACTTGACCGTGCTTTTCACAAGGCAGCAATCAGGAAGTTGAAACATTCAAAAGGTGAATTGAAATAAAATAAAAAAAGTAACACAAAAGGGAAGGGTTAAGTGCAGTAGATTGATCTCAGTTAACAGACACCCCATGTACTAAGCAGACAAGCTTATTCTCAGCTACATACAAACACTTTTTAACCTCCTTTAAGCAGCACTACCCCGGTTTGGCTGCTTTTTCTGGTCCTATGGATTTCCTCTTTCAAGAGGTTCAATGAAATGTAGTAAATACACTGTAGATGAGGGTAATATATACATATTATACATTTGAACGAACAAAAGACTATTAAAAACAGCTTTATATCCTGTGAACTATTTTCTCTATATCCACAGAAGGAGGTTTCGGCCCAGCTATTACAGCACAGGACTTAAAGGAAGCTGTTGAAGGATTCACACCTGCAGCATTGAGAGGAGTCAAGTTACACACTGCAGGGGAGTTAGGTTGGTGTGATGTGGGTGGACTGTCTGCAGTTAAAGGGGCTCTGGTGGAAACACTTCTGTGGCCGACAAAGGTACACACTGATTATAAGATGCATTGAATGGTAACTGGTTAAGTCACCCTAAAGCCATCTCATCCAAAGTCACCTGGCCTGTTTCCTAAGGCAAGCCTAAAATGTTGTTATTTGAAGTACCAATAGAATTAGACATTGATAAGTCTAAGGTAGAAGATGTTGTAACAGTCATTTGGACTTACCTGTAACTCTCGGACAAACAAATAATTAATACACAGGTAAAACTTACAGCTTTAAGGAGTTATTATAAAGAACTGCCCACATGCCATTTGTAGAATGCTCTTCCTACACATCATTGTACTTTATTAGGTAGTGTGTTTCTGTGTACAATTGCAACTTTGCAAATCAGTTTGTTTTATTTTTCATCAGTACTCATGGCTCTTCAGTAAATGTCCTTTACGTATGAGGTCAGGTCTTCTCCTTTACGGACCCCCTGGTACTGGGAAGACTATGTTAGCTGGTGTTGTTGCTAAGGAATGTGGGCTCAACTTCATCAGCATTAAAGGACCAGAATTGCTTAGTAAATACATTGGAGCCAGTGAACAGGCAGTCAGAGATATGTTTACCAGGTAATTAAGAGGTTACATTAAAAAAAAAATTGGACCAATTTTTACAAGTTGCTTATTCGTTTCCATCCAGGCCATGGAACGCCAAAGACGTGCACTCATGGTTGAGCTTTTAGTCACTAGAAGAGCAATTCCAAATAAAACTGAGCCATTATTGAAGGGTTTTCTTTGATTTCAAATCTGTTTTAACGGTTTCAAATGAATACCAAACAGTCGTGAAATACAATGTAGCTCCTTTTAGGAAAAGGAAATTTGTGCAACGTAATGCGATGTTGAGTGATATAAAGACTAGTTACAGTATTTTTAAAAGCTCACTTCCACTTCTCAAAATCCACGATGCTTCCTATAATACAGGCATCTCTCTATTATGGACAATTTCACCTGCTCTCACAGATACCGAATTTCACATGTTCCCACCTCTTTAGTACAGTCACCCCTTTGATGAGGGCAAAAGCCCACGTGGGATATATCATAGTTCTAACATGACTCCGAGCGGACAAAACTGCAATTCCATTGTCTTGAAGAAACTTGAGAACAAAGAAAGCCCAACCAAATATAGAAATATGACCAGAAAGCCTCAGAGTCATGTTAGAACGAACATGTGCTATTGACTCGCCTTCCCTAGCTGTTCCTTTAGTGTTCATATTGATGATGTTCAATTGTATTGGAATGTTCTTCAAGAGCAATATTAGAGACCTTTAGATTCGAGGACGTAGTGCATGAGCCAGGTAGGGTCACTGATACCACTCGGGGAGACAAAGGCTCTCCTACAAGGACGACTACGAGTACGAGATTTGACTTGAAGTTTTTTCGCGTCTTCTCAAAATATAGACTTCCCGGAAAGCTTCATTTTACCATTTTTCACTAGAAAAGTTAGCATTGTTATCTTTAGTGAAGGAGGTTACGCGCTCTCCCGATCCCACTATAATGATAAAACTTCTAACATTTGGTTTCTTGTTTTCGCCACCACGACATTCGCGCGAAAACTCGTAGTAGAATGACGACGGCTACCACATTTTCCCGCCAAAATAACACTGGCTCACGCAACACCGCGGCAAAACGTCTACGCATGCGCCAGGTTGAGCATTTCCGGTCTCTTTTTCAGTCACACTTTCCAGTCAGACCAAAGTCTCCCGCGCGCTCTCGGCTTCATTCTGTGTGCAGCTTGTGGTTCAGTTGTTCTGCTTTATGCTGCTCGTGTTTTTGACTATTTTGTACTTATTGAAATTGCTTTTATGGATAACCAGGCACAGATCACTGAAACAATTAGTCGATTAGATTCAGAAAAGGTAAGATGATAATAACTCAGTGTGTAATTTTGGCTAGAGCGTCAGGTAAACTGATTTTCATTCACGAAAATAAAGTTTTTGACTGTTATTTTTCACTTAACCTGGCTGAAACTAAGACATAAAATTAAAACGTTATCATTGCAAGCTTGTGTATTGTAGTTCTAATTTTCAGTTCTTCAGTTTCTCAGTCTACATGTGTTAAAGCCGATTCAAACTTTATTTGGAAAACGACAACACACAATCGCTTTGTAGTTTTGTTTACCAGTGGGTTTTACCGTGTTTTAAAACGAAACTCTTCTGGGTTGATTGCCATGAAACATAAGCTTAATTATACTGTTGAGCCGGTTGGCAGCAAGTTGACAACTCTATTTATTTATTTTTTCATTCTCAGAATCAGAGAGCGAAAGCTGGTTCAGTGGCTTTTAGAAGTCGAACTTTTCATGCCATGTATTTAGCAGCTAGAAGTTTCGTGTTTGCATGAGATGCAGCCGAGCCGCACAGTCTGAAATTATTGAAGTCTTCAACAAAAGAACAACCATGTAAAAGAATTAAATAGGCATTTTCTTCAATGAAAGTCATTTATAGGCATGTTTAGTTTCCCGGTGACTGCAGTCATCAAAGTCAAAGTTGTTATTAAATCCCGCCCATCTTTTGTTTTGAGTTCTTGTTTTCTCTGATAATAAAACAAATTATTGAACGGACTAAAATTTTATTTCCTGGTTTTAGTGTTTTTATGATAATGATGACGTCTTTATTTTGGTTTCTTTCATAAGTATTGTTATTCTTTTCTTAGTTGTCGCCTTCTCCCAAATTAACTTATGCCAAACCAGTAGCATGCAAGAAAGCCAGTAAAAACAAATTCGTCTTGTCGAGCGCTCGCGAGCTACTGCAAACTTCAAACATGATTTTCACCGTTGGTGCAAACAGATAACCATGTGGTGCAAAAGTTTGAGAATAGAAAAATATATAAGCTTTCGAATGAAGTGATTTTTTGGGCCCCCTTTTTTGCCTGTTTCGCCCTTTTTGCTTGTAAACTTGGCGCGACGGCAAAGTTATGCTTACGCTATTGGTTTATATACTAGACCGGAAATAAAAAGCTGACCGGATATTAAATTTTGTGCTCATGCGCATTGCGTTTTGCCGCGGTGTTGGCTCACGCGCGTACACCACTTCAAGTTTGAGAAAATCTCGTACTCGTCTTAGAATACCTAGAATCTAAAGCTCTCTGTTACTTTAAATTTAATACAGAGCCCAGAGTGCCAAGCCTTGTATTCTGTTCTTTGATGAGTTTGATTCACTTGCACCTCGCCGTGGGCATGACAGCACAGGGGTAACAGACAGAGTTGTCAATCAACTTTTGACCCAGCTGGATGGAGTTGAGGGACTGGATGGAGTCTATATACTGGCTGCCACGAGTCGTCCAGATTTGATAGACCCTGCTCTTCTCAGACCAGGAAGACTAGACAAGTGTTTGTACTGTGGTATACCAGAAAAGGTAATTTTGTAAGTGGGACAATATGAACCGAATAAGTACTGGTTGCCTCATACGCGTAAAGGGACCTGGAGATGACACAAGCCCTGCTGTTTTCTGTTTGCACGTCTTATCTGGCATTACAATCGAGCCTCCATGTGCCACCACCTCTCGTAAGCGACCCCCTCCCATAATATAAGCGACCACTCATCCAAGTCAACAACATTTTCCCAGTCAAAGCCTTATAGCTGTAACCCTCGTAAACGATCACCTCTCGCAATCGACGGAAACCACTTTTACAATGATGGTTTTATAATTTTTCATTGTTTTTCATCTCTTGTAAGCCATCACCTCTATACAATGCGGAATGCCTAGTCTAATCTTTGTATTTGAGAAGAACTTTCAGAAACAACATGGGCTTACATATATTGTAACCTAGAAATTGTATAATTACATTTCCTCCATGAAGTAGATGTGTCCCGACTTCTTCTCTTAAAGACCTCCAGCAATTCGAATCGTAAGCGACCACCACCCGTTGGCGACCACTGTTTACGGGAGCTTCGACTGTATATTCATATTAAACTGATTCAAATTAAACTACCTACGCCTCCACATTTAAAGACTAAGTCTTAGAAGGAATCGTGTGATATTGTCCCTGCTGTTTGGGATGTGTTTCAAGTGTGTATTCTAGAATAACATTGAAAACTTCTAGTTCAAACCGAAGGCGATTATGCTTGTACAATAACAAGACAATTGGGACAATTGTTTCAAAAAGTGGATATTTTCAATAACTTTAGGCTGAATCTAGTTATTCATTTTACAGTCAGAGAGACTTGAAATCCTACGAGCCCTATCAAGATCTCTTCTCTTGGCCAAGGACACGAAGCTAGCCGATATTTCAGACATGTGTGAAAACTTTACCGGAGCGGACTTGAAAGCCCTGTTGTACAATGCCCAGTTAGCGGCAATACACAGGAACACCAGCAATAGTCAACTGTATAAAGGCCTGTTTAACAAGGACAGTGAAAGAGGAGATGATGAAAATGACAGTTTGCAAAATAAAGATATAAAAGAGAAGGTTGTTTACATTCCTAACTTGGTAAAAGGTCCTGTACACGTCTCATCAGACGAACTGACAAAGCTGTATTCCGAGGTAAGTGAAATATCCGTTAGTCTGCGACAACAGCCGTCTCTTTTCGCCGCTAGGAACGTTTTGATAAACGTCCCTAGCGGGAAAAAGCGAGGAGAGACAGCTGTTATCGCAGGCTAAATATCCGTGTTCATAGTCGGAATGAGTAAATAATCGGTGAATATTTCTGTTTTCATTATAAGAACAAAAAAAATGTATGTATGACTATATGGCAGGCTGAACGGGCTAGTTGCACAAAGTTTTGATAATTGAAGTCGCCAAGCATTGATATTTGAAAGTTGAATACGGTAATTTTTGCCGGGTTGGCTAGTAGGACATTTTACTCACTTGCACAAAATTTCGAAGAAAAAATTCATGTAAAAATGAAATCTATAGTCTTAATTCTTGTTGCCTAGAGTGCTAACATTTGATTCCTTTCTATTAGGTTATGGTTATCGAAGAACATCTCCGACAGCGGAACGGGAGTGATAAAAAGGTATAAGAATGGATTATAATAAATGATGGTTGTAATTGAAAGCAAGATCTCAGCGAGAGTGATTATCCCTCATTAGGATGCACGGAGTTCAACATTAATCAATCATACAGTTCCAGTCAGCACTTTCTGTGCTGGACTTTGTAAGGGTCACTGACTAAACAGTTGACGGTCGTTTCGCCAACCGTGAAGCAGCAATTTGTTTGACCTGGCTCATTTGCAAAACGACTTACCGCGTTAGCGAACAGGACTTTAGCGAAATGACCGGTCACCATGTTAACGAAGGCGGGCAATCCATTATTCTTATTGCACTTTTAAATATATTGCTCTGCTCTTCCCTAACGAAAAGACGTTCTTTTAAAATTGGATAACCCCTTAAAGCAAGTATTCCTTTGCAACGAATTAGAGGAATAAAAAGTTTAAACGTTGTTTCTCTCCTCGTAGATGACAGCCACTGAAGTATCAAAGCAACAACCAGCAGGTGGAATAGAAATCAGTCAGTCTGATTTGCTACAAGCTGCGTCATCCATGGGCCCCTCCGTGTCCGACAGCGAAAGGCGTAAATACCAGGCAATGTACGTATTGAACATCTTAAAGTGCTTGTTATGGGCTGGTGGCGGTAGCCTGCGTGGCAGGCGCAAAAAGCAAGGGGTGGGGAGGGGCAAAAGCGCGAAAGGGTAAAGAGAAACCTCTCCCCAATCCCCTCTTCCAAATTTCCGTCTCCCCGACCTCCTACCCGTCCCTACTGCTTTTGACGCCTGCGAAGAAGGCTAGGCTGGTGGAATGCTGGTGGTAATCATGTCAATTGCAGCCTTGGTTTGACTCCTCCCCAATCGTCTTATATCGTTAGGGAGTTTACTCAACAAGAGGATGACAAACCGCTTGAGTGGGACAAACGTGACGAGGCTATTACTCGCGTGTTTTGTCGGGAAGTCACTTAACATTGATGCGTTTTGCTCTTGTACAAAAAGATCTGTTCAAAGGAATGTGAAGTTTTGCGGAAGGTTTTTTCAAACAAAAATATTGTCACGCTTGTCGCACAAGGTTTGCTGTCGTCTTTCCTCTCCGGTCCTGTTGCGTAAGTTTACTATTTTTGAGCCCGATAACGGAACAATAGGGAGCTTAAAAGCAACAGCGATTTCGAGCGACGGACGTCAACCGGAAGTGGACTTTTTGCATCATTGGGCAGTGGTTTGGCTCAAACTCTCGGGTAAATCGTCTTTATAAGAGAAAAGAAACTTAGCAATACAAATTTGTTAGCGCCAAGGCCTATAAAAAGGGAGAAGGCCTCACTTCCGGTTGACATGTGTCGCTCAAAAACGCCTTTGCTTAAGCTCCCTAATCATGGGAGACTATTACGGCATCTCGACGAAGAGGACGATGGCAAAGGAGAGAGGGGGGGGAAAGAAGAAACGCGCCTACCCGCGCTCGCACTTCCCTCGTTTTATATTATTTTTGAAAATTAGTAGGGAACTAAAAAAGATAACCTCCCACGCGGACTTTCTTAGAAGAAGCCCTAAGAAGGTTCGCGTGGGAGGCTACAAAAGAGACTACTTTAGACGATCAAAACCTGGATGCCATGGTTTGTTAAGAGTGTTGGACAGTGGTTCCCTGTTAGCAGAGGCCTCTTTTCTCTGCTATTCGGAGCCTTTACTGGCGGGGAAGACAGTGTGAACGGTGCCATGAGAAGTGAAGAGGAAAAACAAAGCACAGGGGGTGGTGAAATGCCTTGAAGGTTCCAAGAGGATTACTCTAGACTTTGGTCTGTGATGGTGATTTCAGAGAGGAAATTTTGTGGGCGTTACTGTTACATTAGAACTTACGGTCACCACAATGTTATTTTGTTTTTCAGATATGATACATTCATTAAATCGCGTGGAGGAGATTTTGGTCAAAATTCCACTGGACAAGGAAAAGCAACTTTAGCCTGAACGTTTCGGTCTGGATGCGATACCAGAGACATGGTATACATGAGAACCAACCCAAATGGCTCAAAGCGTGTGAACCAATGAACTTTGGAACTGAACTTAGTCTAGATTTCAGTGCTACAAAAGAAGCACATTATGTATGCCACTGACATGGCTTCTAATAACTTTTTTCAAGTTACCATATTTACTCAAATAAGCTCCGCATTGAGACGTTGATTCTGTTAAAACGGAAAATAATAATACCGCGTCCAACTTTCAAATAAACACCGCCCTCGAATAAGCGCCGCATTTAAGGCTTGAAAAGCGTTGCAGCACTTTTTCGAGTTAATACGGTATGTCAAGTTTACAAGCCAAGTAACGCTCATTATTTCCAAAAATGTGCTTAAAAATACGATACAGAACATAGCACTGGCCCAAGGATAGAGAGAGAGATTTGCCATTTTCTCAAATGTTTCATACGTTGTGGTTCAATTTTATCCTTGGTTTAAATTTTATTTTCTTTTGTTTTTGTGTATGGTAATGTATGATAATGAGTTTGAAACAAAAGAAAATAGTGGCCACACGACCACAAAAAATTGGCCCTGCAAACAACACGCACGCCTTCTGTAACAGCTACAATAATGACTGACAGTTCACTTTTAAAGTCTTTAATTATTTTGCTTAGGAAATTATATTTTACATTTAACTCTACCCTATGGCCAAGATAATTAATGAGTTTGTTATTGTGCCAATTAAACCCAGTAACTTGTTACATCAACAGAATAAATAATAAATATATATTTTTTATTTTACTTTGTCTGGTCTCCTTTGTCTTTGGGTGAAGTGTCAAAACTTTTAATACAAGGTTTAAGATACACCAGTTGCATTGGTGCCTCACTTGTCTCTTTTTTCCCCTTGTTTTTTCTGTTTCTTCTCCTTCTCTTTTTCTTTCCTATTTTTTCATTCTCGGGCGCAGGACTATCCCTTTTGAAACCAGGAGTAGGATTATCAATGGTACCACGAACTTCCTTTAGTTCCTCGTCAGGTAGCTGTTCTTTTCCTGGTTGTCCTGTGTTTTCTAATCCTACAGGAGTATTCGCTTTTGGGTTTTCTGTGTACTCTAATGCAATCCCTGAGTTCTCTGCGAGTCTTTCTGTATCAACCGCAACATTTCTTATCACTGAAGGTTGTGTATTCAGTTTTTCTGCATTCTTTGTTAGTTTTCTAACTTTTTTTCGTGGTTTTTCATGCATTTTCTCAATACCAGGCAAATTTTCATCCTCAGAATCAACTTCATGGTAAGCCTCTTCAGATTGTTCACTTACATCCTTACTGGGTTGCAACCAAGGTACATAGAGCGGCGGAATTCTAACTTTGATAAAATGAACCAGCTCATCAAACAATGTAGGTTTATCAGTGAGCTGAAAATAACATAAAATTGTCAAAATCCTCACTTATCACCTCACATATATATGTGATACTGAACATGTCCAAATCATGAATATATGAATTTCATATATTGGAACTGTGGAATGAAATAAATGCCAAGAAGATCATCATAGTTAAATATGCAATCTATCTAGTTGCGAAAAGAAAACCTGAAAAACTTCATGCTTGCTGGGATTTGAACCCTGAACTCTGTGATACTGCCATGCAGTGCTCTGCATGTATATTTATCATTTCATCTTCATCTTTTCTGGGTATATGCTACTTCCACATTTCCCATAATGCACCTTATTTGCCCCCCAAAATTTTGCATAAGCATTGTTTTCAATTTCTCTTGGGACAGCTGTAACACCCAAAACTACGCTACACAAAATTTCGGGGGTTGGGGGGATGGGGGGGCAGGCGAATAAGTTGCATTGTGGGAAACGAACCAGTTAAATGGTCAGCTCCCAGTTGGCTTGCTAGCTGATATTGGTTAGAGTGCTACACTGGTATTGCAGGGGTCAGAGTTTGCATGCCAGTAAGCCTGAATTTTTTCAGGCCTTCTTTTTAAATAAGTGGCTTCTTATACTGTGATTTTCTTCTTTGCATTATTTTATTTCTGAAACACGTTCAATAATATTTGCATCTGACAACAATAACATTTACTTTCATTAACTTGTACGAAGCTGTATGTAGATTGTACCATAGCATAGAAAAGGTACCAGTATTTACTTGTAAGTTGTTATTTAAAACAAATTCCAATAAAATAAATTACTGTACTACTGTTTGATCCCTTCTTATTACTAGAAGAGACCCCCAATAAGGTAATAATAATAAAAATAGGAAAATTTCATTTTATAAAAATGGACACTAAGGAAAAGCAAAATAAAAGTATCAAGGACTGCTGAAGAGGTCTCAGTGAATAATTTGTAATAGTATAGAATTTTGTTCCCAAAAACGTAATACAGTGGAAGCTCTTGTGAGCGGACTCCCTCAGGATGTGAAAAAGGTGTCTGTAACTGGAGCTGGCCACTTACAGGAATGTAAAAATACAGAGTTTGAATGGGAGTTGAGAAAAATAGGATTATGAGCCAGGGTTATGATAAATTATGAGCTGTTAGGAGAGCTGTCCGCTTACAAGAGTGTCCATAAGGAGAGATTCCACTTTAAAAAAAATTAATACTAAAATACAACTGTATTTCACTATTTGAGTCCTGTGTTCAGGAGAACAATAAGCAAGTTTACCTTGAATCCAAAGGCTGCAACTCTACGGACCCCTAATAATTTTGGAATTGCAGACAATCCCATGCCAACAAGTGCACAGGCAGGAGTATTGCGCGTTACACACAGTACAAGTAGGTGCTCTAACAGCGTAGTAGGCTTAATTGATCCATCAACCTAGATAGACATGGAATAATGTTGGCTTCAAATGAATTAATGGTAATTTTGTAGTAGGCTTCATTGATCCATCAACATAGATAGAGTGACATGGGATAATGTTGGCTTCAAATAAATAAATGGTAACTTTGTAGTAGGCTTCATTGATCCATCAACATAGATAGACATGCATGGGGTCATGCTGGCTTAAAATGAATTAATGGTAATGTTTGTAGTGGGCTCCATTGATCCATCAACCTGGGTTTACCTCATTGTAAGAACCTGTAAGAACGTTTTCTTTGTTTAACACCTTTTGTTTTCCTAGGTTCTATTCTTTGTTTCCTTTGCTTTACGTCACTCATAAGTTTTACAGGTTCTTACACTGAGGATGAGCCAGCAAGCTAGATAGACACGGGGCAATGTTGGCTTAAAAGACCATGCTTCATTATTGAGGTGTACGCGTAGGGTGAATTGCAAATCAAAAACCAAATGCTGTTCTTATAAACAGATGTAATAGTTACATATTTTACAAGTAATTAATTGTAAGGTTCCAGTCCCATCTGTTTTAATGGAAAAGCGTAATAAAAGATGCCACGACCAAAATGTAGAGATAATGTAGTCAGTTGATGCTGTTAGGCAGTGGACACTTAAAGCAGAATAACTAAAATAACTTACATGTATTAAAGGAGCTGTGTCACAAACAATTTATCAAAAACATTAATTCAAACAGTAGGAACCGCCACAAAACTGGGCGACTGAAACATAAAAATAACCACTCAAAACATTCAGAGAAGGTAAAATAACACAGCAAATGCAAAAAAAAGAGATAGGGATGGATAAACTTGAAGAAGATTGAAACAGACTGCAATTGTGATGTTTGAAAATTTGTTGAAGACTAACAGAATTTTCAAATTCTTGCTTGTTATTTACAATGTTTGATATAATGCTTCGGAGACATATTTGATTGACATGAAGCTGTGATATTTTTGTCATTAGGAAGTAATTTCTCAAGTAGTTCCATAGCAAATCAGGAAGCGTAGTTGGCATTTTTAAGAGGATGAACTAGCCAGCCGTGACACAGCTTCTTCAAGTACTTAAGAATCTTTGAACAGATAAACTTGTGAGACAATGAAAGTATGATGCTTCACAGTCGCAGCACTTTAAGTTATAGATATCATTCAGGGCTGTCGTTAAGAGGCTGGTGATTTCCGCCAGCTCTTATGAATGTGGCCCCTGGCTACTTTCATGAGAAAATAGAAGGATAATAGAACCAAAAGAAATCCTCAGCTATTTAATTCCCTGCCTACTTATTGTATTTACCTGGCAACTTGACATCTTAGTGATATCCCTGATTATTGACATGAACTTTATATCAATTTTCAAGTAACATACACTTTTGTGGCAAGTGGTCACAACTTCAATATTATTTGCTTTGAAAAGACAAACTTACCAGCACTAATCTGAGAGTCCCTTTTTCTAATGCTCTCATTACTTGATTGAGCCCAATTTCAAGAGCAGATCGTTGTTCTAGTTTCTTTGCTCTTTCTTTCTGTTCCTCCAATCTTCTAGCTGCTGTTTCTTCATTTTCTCCAGCCACAGCTGTCGGCATTCTAGCGCAAAGCTGTTTAAACTGAAGAGGCTCTAGGGTTCTGAAGAAGAAATAATAACATCCTGTCATTATTCATCCTGTCGTTATTCTCTTTATCATCACCAGCTAGACAAAGCACAATTCAATCAAAGTGTAGCATTCAATGCCCAGGGGGTACTTCCTATAATGGCCTATACGGAGCTCTAGGCTCTGCCCAGAAGAGGTACCTTTTTCAGGCCTCAGATATATATGAAGTGGTAGAGATTATACTAGTTCAAGTACCGTATTTCCTTGAATAATAGCCATCACTTGATTAATTGCCTGCCTCGAACAATCGCCCCCCTTTGATGGAAATATATAAAATAATCGCCTCCCCTGAATAATTGCCCCCTCCTTCCCCTCTTGCCATCTTCCCTTTCTTTTATCCCCTCCCTGTCAGGTTGAAGTGGAATCTGATCCAGCAAAACTGATCAGTGATGGTTCAAGCACTGAAAATAAATCAAGGAACCAAAATTAATTTGGAACACTAAAAGCACATGTTCAGTTTTTTTGAAGTGATAATTTTTTTGATTTAATGGGAAAATACAACAAAATATTAAGGGCAGAACTTCCAGTGAGAAATATTTGAAATAATCGTTTCCCTCAAATAATTGCCTACCCGCAAATAATCGCTCTCTTTTGATGCGAAAAATCAATATTTGCCCCTGGCTATTATTCGAGGAAATACAGTATACAGAACGGTAGGGAAATTAATCTGTCATTTTGGTCTGTAGAAAGATGCATTCTGTGGTTGTGAAAACATCGAGAAATATTCTAGGATTCTGAATTGTTCATAACTAAAAGACATCGCATTTACAGCAGTTAAAAGAGATGCAAAGTTCAAAACTAGGCATGGAAAAGGGTTGTCACTTGTCAAAAGAAAGTATGAAAGGGTACTATTTCTGTCAAAAATGGTATTATTTGTGAAAGGATACAACAACAATACAAGTAGTTGGACCTTGAAGCGGAACCTCCCTGTATAAAAATTTGTTGAGTACTCCCCCAGGATTCAACACCACGTTAGTCAGAACTGGCTTGCCACACCAGTCAAATTATAATGAGAATTCCACTTAATCCATCAGAACTTTCAAGCAGGATGTAGGCATTGGCAGTAATGGGTTTTTAGAAAAAAAACTCTTGAAAAATCAGGGTCTATCTCATTTTCAAAACAACAGGTTAAGCCAGCCAGTCCCTCAGTCTGTTTAACCCATTATTGAATAAAATACATGTAAAATATTGGGATAATTTCCTATGCAGCCGTTCTTTGTGTCACCACAAAATGCTGTGTGTTGGGTTGACAGTTTTAGATTTACAAGAATTTGATTGCGATTAGAGTTGCCTCTAATTATCCATACCTTACAATCTCATCACATATCAGTCTGTTGCCACCATTCTGTGTCATCTTTGGCCTGTATAAAACAATATTTAAGTTACATTAATAATAAAGATCAGTCAGAAAACAAACTGCTCTGTTGAGTAAAAGTGCTTTTTTTATGGTTACTGGAGAACAGCCTATTCATAGTTAGTGCGCACATGTCCTTTACTGGGACTATTATTTTTTTCTAAACCATCAAAACCTAGCCATTCCTAGTCTTTCCAGACCACCCATAACACATGTATACCACATGCACCCAACAGCTACCATTCAGACTCTCTTGTTGATCTTTCCTTCACAATTTTACCATGTTAATTTGTTTCCTAAAATGCCTAATGAAGGTAATCAAGACAGTTACAGTTGGCCCTCCATTAAGCAGCCACTCTCTATTAAGTGGCCAGTAAATAAATGTCCCAAAATAAATGCAGAAAAGAATGGGGAATTAAACCTCTATTAAGCGGCTGTGGCCACCTTTTGGCCCCTCTAAGAAGAGTTTATATTCCATTGTTTTCACCTCTATTAAGCTTGATACACTTGGTTTGGCTTTAATTTAAGAAAATAAAGTCCAAGAGAGAAGGTGACAACAGACTGTGGACCAGTATTGCTTCTCCCATCACATTATGCTCAATTATGACATTCCTCTATTGAGCCACCAGCCTCTTTTGCTGGCACCCCAAGGGTGGTTGCTTAATAGAAGTTCAACTGTATTTATCAAATGTCTTTTTGCTGAATGTCAACCAAAGATCAGTAACAATGTAAAAAAAGAGCATTCAAACAATCCATAGTGTCATATCCTTGCACATTGACGTTAAGAACTGCAAGATGGTATGTTTGCAATCAAATATTAGACTTCAGAAAAGCTTATTATCAATGCCATTGATATGACCAAACCATAAATTTCATGCCCCATGCCCCAAGAATTGTGTCATATTAGCAGGGTTCCACATGATGTATACTGTAATTTTAGTGAAAATGACTTGGATGGGAATATATAAATAAAAGTTGCAGTTTATGACTCTCAAAGCAAGCACCACAAAGTTTTTATATCAAGCTCCATTTTTAATGGCTTTAGAGAATTTCTTCACAGTTCAGAAATATTAGAAGTGAAAAGTGATTTGGTTGGGATTTTTTGCAGTTCAATTTAAGGGTTTTATTATTTTTCTTTGTTTTATCATACACCATCACGTATGCAGCATAAACATGTCTGCATGGAAATAATAAAATAAAACAAAGATAAATTTGAACCATACATCCAAGTCACATTTTTCAATTTGAAACTTTGTCATCAATCTGCCACAAATAATATGCTGAATACAAGTCAAGTTCAGTTAAACTTTAATGGATATAAATCGTACTGAGAATGACTTTTCGTTGTTTTCTTATGGCAATATTTCATTAGAAGAACTGGCCTGCTCCTATTCAGTAATGATGTGTCACAAGTAGTGAAATTCATTCAAATTACAACCAGATTCCTTAGCAACGCACCCAATTGTCAAACTATGCCACCAGTCAACTGAAATTTAGAATAATAAAATTTATGAAATGTCAACTGATCATACAACGTAACAAAATATTTGATTGCCTATTATTTAAATGTCCTTTAAAAAAACATACAAAATAAAGTTAGCAAAAGTAACATATTTTTTAAGGATAAGCTCTATGAAAAATTGAAGGGAGCCCCGTGCTTTTTCTTGTTGCCCAAGAGCAAAAATTAGGTGCCAGCAGCCACTGAGGCTGCTTGAGTACACGTTAATTTTTTATCATATTGGCGGAATACATTTTATAAAAATCTATAATCAAATATTGCCCGAATAAAAAATCACTAATTCCCCTACCAAATTGATCAAATAACTTGAAATAAATTGATATTCAACAAACAAGCTGTATAAATCCATGGTAACTAGAAGTACCCCTTTGAGTATCCTGATCAGTCAGTTGTTTCACCTCTACAGTGATTGAGTTCTATATTCTCTTAAATTTTTTAACAATTTTCAAGCAACCAGGTTATGAGAAGAGAGTAATTTGATTAGAACTTGTGAAATTTATCCCAGATGAGCTTTCTTTACTTTATTTCATTTTACTTAGCTTTTTTTTCCTTGAACCTATCAGAAAATGCCTTACTAAAGCCTTAAAATGTGGGTGCTTGCTAAGTTAGAATGAAAAAAACTAAGCTGATAATCTTGCATGCAGATCAGAGTATAAAAAATGAGCAGCCTTGCCTACTTAAATCGAAGTGTACCGACTAGGATTTCTGAATAATGCTTGCAAACCCTATACTTTAAGGGACT
>CALNXI010001049.1:0-10037 GCA_942486025.1 Porites evermanni | reverse complement strand
GTACAAATCATGGACTTATTGCAAGACTCCGGAAGAGTTTAAAGTCAAGTTCGTTGACATTGTTGCCAAGGCAGCTTTTCGTTTAGGCTGTGGAATCGTCGGCTCATGCATTGGCACAGCGGTATGCCCAGCAGCTGCCCCCATAGCGAGCTTGGTGGGCGGTGCAATAGGAGCAGGTTTGGGGCACCTCTTTGGAGCTTTGATTGGCTGGTGGTATGAGAATTCCCCCTACATGGACGGATAGAGACAAATGAACTGGGTAAACAGTAACCTGTATATGAGACCGATGACCAGTCATTGACGAACGATTTTGATATCAATCGGCATGGCTTCGTGGCAACCCTGGCTAATCACTCTGTCCAGCGCTCTTTATAAATCTATTATATGCAGTACGCTTCCTTTAGAAGCACTCTCAGCATACTGTGTATGTACGTAGCCTAGAGGGTTCTCTTTCGCACCAAGTATCACCTTAGGTAATGCCGTGGATGGTGTTTAAGAATGTATTAAGGGCAGATGAGAAAAAATCGAGCTGAAAAAAAATCGAGCTAGCTAATAACTGACATAGCTATCTCAGATTTGTGCTGCGTAGTCAAATAACAAAAAGGTTTAAATCGCAGTTTTAAAATCTGGGCCAAGCCGAGCAGTGTCTGGAAAAAAAAGCCTAGTCACAAATCTTTTCAAAAGATTTGAAACAAAACAAGATTGAAATAATAATAATATAAAAAGCATGAATCGAAAAAGTATAAGTCTAAGACAATGTTTGAAGTTAAATGAAAGCGAAGAGCAAGAAGGTTTCTGTTGGCGCCTCTCGATCTCTGGGGCCTTACATCTCTGTGCTAATATGCACCTAACGTGTTGTACACGATAAAATTGTATTATCGACGTGCAATACATTTTTCGCTTCGATTATGTTTTGCTAATAAAGTACATTACTTCCTCAGTCTAGTATTTTCTCGCGTTGGGAAATGTCCCTCCTACTAAAGGTGAAGATAAATTATTTGTTCTGGCAAGATAAGGAAATTTCAGATCTTCCACGCTCTATATCACATAGAAAAACGCCAATATAGATAAGTTGCTGATACGTTGTTTGTAAAGCTAAAGCTAGAAGGTGATATGACGTTTCGATGTCGCCCCGACAACATTTTCAAGTTACAAAATAATATTGGCAATATATTTTTATTTTGTTATTGTTGCGAAACGTTGAGCAAAATGTTTTTCGCTATCATTTCTAAAATAAAAGCCTTGATTGTATATTTGGGCGTTGATACGATATATTCGTGTCCTCTGTTGGGACTATCTATATGTACTAAGTATGCTGAAAAAAATCTTAAATTAAAAAAATTTGTCTACGGCGTGGCTCTAGTGTTGATTTACTCCGTTGGACGAAAACATTTTTGTTACCAGTATAAAAGACCACTGCAAACGTCATTCCCGATAAACGATCAAACTGTTCTTCATGATTACTAACATAGAGTGCGATGTTTCGACCTCTCGCTGTTAGACAAAAGATTAGACTGTTCATAGCCTGTTCACAGACCCTCTATTTTCTTCAAAGTAGTCCGTCGAGCGCGCGAGATAAAAAATAAAAACCGCGGGGGATTTATTGACCGCCAGCACAGGGGGGAAAAGCAGAAGAACGAAAAAGAACTAAAAGAAAAATAAAACAGCGTCTGTGTACAGGCTAAAAAAAATGGGAGGGGCGGGAGTTTCCTGTATTTGAAAATTTTAGCACTCATCCATAAGGGAACTGAAATCATTTTCAGGATACAGATTTGTTTTCTGCGCAAAACTGGTCTCAAGTCTAACTAAGATTTAGTTCTAGAATAGCCTGTGCCAGGCTCTCATTCAATACACTGTACAGAGAAACCAACTAAACGAGCGGGCATTAAAATAGCGAACGAGCAAAATAAGGCGGGAAGAGAGAAGCTCCCTGGCGGTTTTCCCGCAACCTCTCTCGATCCGCCTTCTCTATCGAATGTTATCGATTTTATCGAGTGCTATCGTCAACGGAGATTTAAAAAATACAACATAATCGACCGGCCCAAAACCTCCCCTCGAGAAACACCAATCTGCATACGGTGTAGAAGAAGATTTGCATGGCGCCTTGGGCAGCATATAAATTTTCTCCCTTTGATGTTGATTTTAACTTGATAGAGATGAGGCAATCAGAATCTTCTTGGTAGAACTACTGAAGTCAATACCGGCTGGTTAAGGTAATATTAACGTGAAGACGATTAAGCCGTTCAAAATAATATTAGAAAATAAACTTTCTTGATCAGCTCTCAGTTTTCTTTAAGTCAATATGCGAGGTCATTTTTTTTCATCCTTCCTGCTTCTTGCTACAAAAAATTTATTAAGCAACAAGAGAGGATGAGAAATTAATAGTATTGTCAGTCTTTCATGTCAGTTCCGAGAAAACTCCTTTGTTCGCGGAAGTCGGAGCTTTATAGTCCACGTTTCTCACTTTACTTTTATCCATGTATTACTCCGAGAATGTTTCATCTTATTAATATGCCAAATTGTTCCTACTATCTTGCTTAGAAAATGGCGTGTTTTTTGTTGAGTCTGGTAAATTACTCGCTTTGCGTGCGACGAATCGAGTCCTTTCGTGATCGCAAACTTAGAGGCATGGGTGGGACCGGGAAAAAGACAATGCAGACACTAATAAACGTTCAACGCTTCACTGATAGGTTCCAATATCCAATAATATTTTAGTTGTTATTAGAGAGGAGAAGTGTGACGTCACCTTACGGCACCACGCGTTTTTGTACATTTTTTAGTCATCCTTGCACGACTACGACATGAAACTTCCTATTTTCACGCGCCCGCTTTACGGAGTAGGTGAACGAAACACAAAAAGTTCCTTTTTTCTTTTTCTAAACTCAGATACGGTTCTTTCGAACTCAATCGAGAAAATTTCGCCAACATTTGAATTGAATAAGACCGATGAAGTTTGAAACAGTGCGAATTTACTTTAAGTGAATTTTCCGTTTGTTGTCATCCAAAAATTTTGCAACCATGACAACGTAACGTAACGACGTCTCCTCTCTATATTGCAAGACCAATACAGAAGGCAAGGGAATTCCCAAGATGCGACTATTACAAAACATTCAATTTTGTTTCGGGGGAAAAATCCCTAATAAGCTTTGCTTTCAAAAAAATATATTATCGGCGAAAAGGAAACATCTAGGTAGAGGCTAACAAAATGCCGCCCGCGTTTTCAGTCCCTTCTCGTGAAAAATGGCGAAAGTATGAACAGGGCTCGATGGCAAAGCAGCAAGAATTTCTGGAGCGATACAGAGAAGATTTTAAGAAAGTCCTTGTCGAAAATTCAGACGGCATTCAAGTAGGTGACCATCTCGTTCTTGAAAGAAAATATTATGTTCATCATATGCTTTGTACCTTTAGCGGAGATAACCACGTTATCGTAATACACTACAGTGGACCAGCTTTGGGTATCAGTAGAGCGTCGAGATGCACGTCTTTCAAAGATGTTGGAGTCAAGGGCGAAATAGAAGAAAAAATGTTTTCATCTGAGGAACTTGTGGAACAACAGGTACGTATTAAAGACAAAACCTTTTAACACAAAATTATCTTAGGCGCGCGCGTTACTACTTCACTCGCGAAGTTAGAGATCTTGTTTTACATTTTTGTGGTCGTGTTCAGTGTTCGTATATCAATCTCCAGCCCGCGTCTGAAGACTAGACAAAGAAAATAACACCTCATCTAATATACGGGTGGAAATTTGCGTTTTATGGTCGGCTAGGCTTATATGCGTCTCAAAATCCATTGGGTTAGTTTATAGTTGGAAGGACATTTATGTCAGTAATTTGCAGGATGTTTTTACTGAAACTCGCCTTAAGCACGTAGATCTTTCTAAAACTCAGCCATGCAAGTACTTTGTCTAAATGGACCAAAGAAATCCAAGCCAAGGCTGAAGAGTGATCTACGCAAACATCAATATACTGTGACACTTTTTGACTGCAATCATTTGGCACACGTAATAGTTCTTTGAACTTCTTTGGCAAATGCAAAAATTTTTGTGTCACTGTCAATTTTTCTTTGTTTTATTTTGAATTTGAGAGCAATTTCCGAGTACAAGCTAAGCCCCCGGGAGCCTGCATTTGGAGGAGCGATTTATCGGAGGGTTTTATTTTCGGAATTTTACGGTACTTCATCGGTATATTGTACCATAAATCGATACTCGAATTGATAAATAATCAGATATTAAACTACTGAGGAACAAAACGGGGAGCATGAAAAGATCGGAATCACACTTATCAATCTCGATTACCCTTAAATTTGTTTCAATTTCGATTTTTAGTTTCACGTTCTATTATGTTTGATGTTACTTCCGGGTCGACAAAATTTTTGAAATCGTTATTTTTTTTTAAGGGAGAACTGGTGGAAGAACGAATCCAAATGCATAATGTTTTGGAGACAAAGATAGTGTGTAGTCTTAAAAGAGTCACGATAAAATTAAAATTTCTGTAGAGATTTTAAATTTTCCACTCAGCAGCCATACAGTGTGTATATTAAATGTTTTTCCTACTCTTACAGGTCAAAAAGATCATCTGGCCAACCCACTTAAAACGCTTTTCCGCGGAGGAAGTGATCAAGAGAGCTTTCACCAGATTGGGTGAAAACTGGTACGACATTCTAAAGAACAACTGTGAGCATTTTGTAACTTGGAGCATGTGTGGGCTTAAGGTGAGCCTTCAAGTAGAACAATGGTACCTTACAGCACGAGAAGTCGCCTATTCTGCTTTCACAGGTCTTTATGACTTTGGTAGAAATATAACCACGAAGAAAGTTCTACCTCTACTTATCAAGCTCCAGGCTAATGTTTCCGACGAGGTGGCCGCTTTCATTAATGAAAATGCCCTCTATGTGGGATATGGGTTAGCAATCCTCATGGAAGCTGGCGTAGCAGGTCAAGAGATCTATAAAGCATACACTCATTGTAAGACTACGGAAGAGTTTAAAGTCAAGTTCGTTGACATTGTTGCCAAGGCAGCTTGTCGTCTGGGATGTGGAATCACCGGCTCATGTATCGGCACAGCGGTTTGCCCAGCAGCTGCCCCGATAGTGAGCTTGGTGGGCGGTGCAATAGGAGCAGGTTTGGGGCACCTCTTTGGAGCTTTGATTGGCTGGTGGTATGAGAATTCCCCCTACATGGATGGATAGAGACAAATGATCTGGAGAAACAGTAACCTGTATTTGAGACCGATGACCAGTCATTGACGAACGATTTTGATATCAACCGGTATGGCTTCGTGGCAACCCTAGCATCACTGTCAGCTACTGTCCAGCGCTCCCTCTTAGCATATTGTATAATTATATATGTAGCCTAGAGGGTTCTCTTTCCCGACAAGTCATAATATTCATCTTAGGTATTGCCGTGGTCATTTAAGAATGTATTAAACGTAGAGGAGAATATATCTAGCTCGTCCAATAGCTGACATAGCTGTCCGTGATCTGTGCTACGTAGTCATATGAAAAAGGCTCAAATCGCAGTTTTGAAATCTGGGCCACACCGAGCAGTGTCTCAAAAAAAAAAAAGTCTAGTCACTAATCTTTTGAAAAATAATATAAAATTCAAATAATAATTATGTAAAGAGCATTATGACTGAATCGAAAAAGTATAAATCGAAGGCAATGTTTGAAGTTAAATGATAGCGGCGAGCACAAAGGTTCCTGTTAGCTTCTCTAAGGGGCCTTACATCTCTGTGATAATATGCACATAACGTGAACGTATTATAGACATGCAATACATTTTTCGCTTTGGTTATGCTTTGCTAATGAAGTACATTACTTCCTCAGTCTAGTATTTTCTCGCGCTGGGAATTGATATCGCGCGTACTAAAGGTGAAGATTAAACATCTGTTCTGGCAAGATAAAGAAATTTCAGATTGTACACGCTCTTTATCACAGTCAACTGGGTCACATATTATCTGCCGGTTTTTTTTAAAAACGCCAATATAAATAAGCTAAAAATAGAGAGTGAACCCTCCCTATACTTTCCATGCGGTCCCTGTGTTAGAAACAAATCGAAATTTTTTTCTAGTATACTGACTGCATATTTCAACTGTAAGTAATTTCTATATACACGCGCGAGGGTAGTTTGAATGGAACGAAATTTAGTTACACACTTCAAAATGATAAAGGTTGGTGGAAAACAGGTTTTAAGCTAGTAGACCAAGGATTAGACTGTTCGCAGTCCCCTGTTTTTTCGTAAGATCGTCATGATCTAGCGCTTACCTGTACGGGCGGCTCTAAAGGGCGGCCATATACATATATCTTGGTTACATATGGTACGGACTGTAAACAGTGTAATCCAGTATGGTAAGGCAATGGCGTAAAACATGGCTTACTGTACGGCTCTCAAGTAGCATTGCAAACACTGGCATAGCAAACAATCAAAACATTGATTAAATTATGTTAAGAATGACTTTCGCGTCCAGAAAGACAGATTGTTGCATGGTTTCGGCTTCGTGGACAAGGTTGAAATTATAATGTGTTATAAGCTACCTTTTAGAGAAGAGAAGGGAAATTCATCAACCTCGTATGTCCCCAGGGCTTTTCCTAATCTCGTACCCAGATCTCCCACGGCCAAGGGAAAGGGACTTTCACTTTTTATTGTAAAACAGCGTGAGATCTGGGTACCTGATTAGGCTTTTCCCTAAAAAAATGGGAGGGGGGATTTTTTTAGAGAAAAGCCCTAGGGACGAGATCCATCAACCGAGCTACGTCTGAAAATTTTATCACTCATCTATAAATCATTTTCAAAATACAGATTTGTTTTCTACGCAAAACTGGGCTCATGTCTAACTAGATTTAGTTTAATCTCGTACCCAGATCTCACTCTGTTTTACCCTTGGCCGTGGGAGATCTGGGTACGAGATTAGTTCTAGAATAGCCTTTGCCAGGCTCTCGGTCAATACCCTGTACAGAGAAACGAAATAAACGAGCGGGCAGTGAAATAGCTAACGAGCAAAATAAGGCGGAAAGAGAGAAGCCCCCTAACGATTTTCGCGCAACCTTTCTCGATCCGCTTTCCCTATCGACTGTTATCGATTTTATCGATTTCTATCGTCGACGGAGATTCTAAAAATACTACAAAATCGCCCCGCCCTTGACCTCCCCCAATAAACACCAATCTGCATGCGGTGTAGAGGAGGATTTGCATTGAGGCTGGGGCAGTATATAAATTTTCTCCTTTTGATGTTGATTTTAACTTGATAGAGGCGATTAGAATCGTCTGGGTAGAACTACTGAAGTCATTACTGGATAAGGTAATATTATCGTCAAGACGAATAGAGCCTTTCAAATAACTTTAAGAAAATAAACTTTCTTGATGACTCAGTTCAATATGCGAGGTCAATGTTTTTATCTTTCCTGCTTCTTGCCACAAATAAATAATTAGGTGACAAGAGAGGATGAGTGAATTAATAGTCATGTTAGTCTTCCACGTCAGTTTTGAAGAAAACTCCTGTTCGCGGAAGCCGGAGCTTGAATGGGCCACGTTTCTCGTGTATTTACGCCCAGGGGTGATTTATCTTTTTATCAATATGCCAATTTTTGTATTCCGGTTTTTAAAATGCATACTGTTTTGGAGACAAAGCTAGCGTGTATATATAGTCTGAAAAGACTTATTGAAATAGAGAAAACCTTTCAAATCAATTAAGAATTTTTGTAAAATTTTAAAGAGTATTTAAATATACTCTTACAGGTCAAAGTTCGTCGCCATTATGTACGCAACTTTATTAAAAGCAATTTCATATATTCAGCGCAAATATTATACTCTTTCAGGTGAAAAAGATCATCTGGCCAGCTCAATTACAACGTTTTTCGGTGGAGGAAGTGATCGAAAGAGCTTTTATCAGGCTGGGTGAAAACTGGTACGACATGCTAAAGAACAACTGTGAGCATTTTGTAACTTGGAGCATGTGCGGGCTGAATGTGAGCCTTCAAATAGAACAATGGTACCTTACAGCACGAGAAATAGCCTATTCTGCTTTCACAGGTCTTTATGACTTTGGTAGAAATATAACCACGAAGAAAGTTCTACCGCTACTTATCAAGCTCCAGGCTAATGTTTCCGACGAGCTGGCCGCCTTCATTGGTAAAAATGCCCTCTACGTGGGATATGGGTTAGCAATCCTTATGGAAGCTGGCCTAGCAGGTTATGAGACGTACAAATCATGGACTTATTGTAAGACTACGGAAGAGTTTGAAGTCAAGTTCGTTGACATTGTTGCCAAGGCAGCTTGTCGTTTGGTCTGTGGAATCGCCGGCTCATGCATTGGCACAGCGGTATGCCCAGCAGCTGCCCCGATAGCGAGCTTAGTGGGCGGTGCAATAGGAGCAGGTTTGGGGCATCTCATTGGAGCTTTGATTGGCTGGTGGTATGAGAATTCCCCCTACATGGACGGATAGAGACAAATAAACTGGATAAACACTGGAGACCGATGACCAGTCATTGACGAACGATTTTGATATCAATCGGCATGGCTTCGTAGCAACCCTAGCTTATCACTCTGTCCAGCGCTCTTTTTAAATCTATGCAGTACGCTTCGCTTAGAAGCACTTTCAGCATACTGTGTATGTACGTAGCCTAGAGGGTTCACAGTTTCCCACCAAGTATACTGTTCACCTTAGGTAATGCCGTGGTGTTTAAGAATGTATTAAGCGCAGATGAGAAAAAATCTAGCTTAACAAAAATCTAGCTAGCTATTAGCTGACATAGCTATCTGTGATTTGTGCTGCGTAGTCATATAAAAAAGGTTTAAATCGCAGTTTTAAAATCTGGGCCAAGCCAATCTTTTAAAACAAAATAAGATTGAAATAATAATAATATAAAATGCATGAACCAAAAAAGTATAAGTCTAAGACAATGTTTGAAGTTAAATGATAGCGAAGCAGCACGAAGGTTTCTGTTGGCGCCTCTCTGGGGCCTTACATCTTTGTGCTAATATGCACCTAACGTGTTTTACAGGATGAAATTGTATTATCGACGTCAGGAGCCTGTCGACGTGCAATGTACATTTTTCGTTTTGATTATGTTTTGCTAATAAAGTACATTTCTTCCTCAGTCTAGTATTTTCTCGCGTTGGGAAATTTCCCTCGTACTAAAGGTGAAGATAAAACATCTGTTCTGGCAAGATAAGGAAAATTCAGATTGTCCACGCTCTATATCACAGTCGGGTTTTTTATGATCGGTTAGAAAAACGCCAATATAGATAAGTTACTGATACGTTGTTTGTAAAGCTAAAAATAGAAGGTGACGTTTCGATGTCGCCCAGACAACATTTTCAAGTTACAAAATAATATGGCAATATTTTTCATTTTGTTATGGTTGCGATATCGAAACGTTGAGCAAAATGTTTTTCGCTATTATTTCTGAAATAAAAGCCTTGATTGCATATTTGCGCGTTTATGCGACCTCAGAATAGAGTAGTACTGAGAGCGTTTCTTATTTTCGTGTCCTTTGTTAGACTATCTATGTGTACTAAGTATGCTGAAAAAATCTTAAATTAAAAAAATTTGTCTACAGCGTGGCTCTGGTGTTGATTTACTCCGTGGGACGAAGACTTTTTTGTTACTATAGAAGTCCACTGCAAACGTCATTCGCGATAAACGATCAAATTCTTCAAACATCATATTCCCTTTTTCTAGGTTTACTTACTTTTGCTACCTGAAAATGTACACCCAACAGTTAACCTCAATGGTGATTCATTAAGAAAATTTATTTGGATACTACTCTTTTGAAACAAAATAAGATGGATTATGCTTGTAAGATTCACACGACTCTGGCAATGGATTTTTTATTGCTTGAGGTTCACTTTACACTTAAATTTCTTTATAGGAAGAATCTGGTAGGGCTAAATACTATTTGCAGAACTTATGTACTTCTAAGAACAAGAAAAAACTTTTAGTCAGTGATGACCCTCCCTTGGTTAAAGAATTAATATGTAAAGTATAAGCAAGTTCTTGAGAAGGGTAGCTCGCCAGAGTCTGAGGGAAATTGAGAAATG
>CALNXI010001048.1:136356-154672 GCA_942486025.1 Porites evermanni | reverse complement strand
ATATTTACCCAAACTGTTGATCAATGGAGTATAATTCCCTCTGTGGAAATGGGTGAATCATTTCGTTACTTAGTTCGCTTCTTTGACTTCAACATGCCTAACAACCAACACATGTCTGAATTGTCCTCTCTTGTACAAGACTTGATGAATGACATTGATATATAGCCACTGCATCCGAAATACAAACTTCTTCTGTACAGCCGCTATGCCCTATCTAAACGGTCATGGCATTTCACTATAGCTAATACATACAAAAACTGGATAACGGAACATCTCCACTCTGTAGTGAATAGCTACATTCGAAAATGGCTTGATATTCCGATATCTGGAACACTGAGCAATGTTTTACTAGAACGCAATAAATTTGGTCTTAATAGTTGTTCTCCCTCTATTGAATTTACTCAGTGCCAAACAGTTCTCCAAAATTCATTAAAAGAGTCACCAAATGATTCCTTAAAAGATCTCTGGAAATCGTCAAGCTGTCACACTAATATTCAATATGATGTGTACAAATCCACTAAGGAAGTTCTTAAAGATTTCCGTTCTAATCAAGGATAAACTGCAACACCACCTAACATCTCAAGGTTTCTTCTTCTCAAATATTATCAAGTATTCATTGTCATCTGTAAATTGTATTTGGTTAGAGGCCCAGTCTCATGTACCCAAGGACATTTACAATTTTACCATCCGCTATATCAATAACTCCCTCCCTACACGTAAGAATATGGCAAGATGGGGATTATCACAAAGTCCTGATTGCTCCTGTTACCTTAATCCTGAATCATTCCTTCATGTTGTCGCTGGTTGTCAACAGTACCTTAATCGCTTTACCTGGAGACACGACTCAATCCTTAATTTTATTGCCAAGTCACTTCAACCTTTAATTAATGTTCACTCTTCACTCTATGCAGACGTTAATGGTTTTCTGAATCTCTCAATAATAACTGGTGAAATTAAAATTATCGTCCAGATCTTCTTTTCCTAATCTAGTTCAAGTGCCGGTATGTTCTAGAATTAACAGTTGGTTTCGAGTCTAACCTTAACAACAATGCAGTGCGTAAAAAAGAAAAATATCTGAACTTGATCAACGAAATGAGTAGAAATTACTGTGTGAAATTTGTAAATCTCTCCATGAGCTCCCTTGGCGTTTTCTCCGATGAATGCTCCACGTTCTTAGACATGATGGATGACATTGGCATTGAAAAAAAGCAGCAACTTTATATAATCAAGAAAATGACAAATATAGCGATTAGAGCAACATATTACATCTTTTGTTGTAAAAAAAGGAATTGGGATAGCCCAGACTTAATGCAATTTTGATTTCTTTTTTTTTTTCTTTTTACGTTTTTTTTTTTCTCTGTGTGTATGTTTTTTTGTTTTGTTTTCTTGAATAATCCAATCTCAAGCAGCATTTGTAAATTATTATTATTATTATTATGGAGAGGACCCACCTGAGAAGGTGGGCTGTAGAAAGGAGAGTTATTTTCTGGAGTTCATATATGTTGATGTTGCCAGGGATTTTGTTGGAGAAGTTTTCCATATCCTTCTTGGTGGTGCCAAGGGCTCCCATAATCACCGCGACTGTTGTTGTTTTGAGCTCCCAACAATTTCCAATTTTGGTGTCGAAGGGTACAGTCATGTAAATGAGAAGGCAGGTTTTATCCTTCTTGTTCTTTAGCACAATGTCCGGCCTATTAACTGCTATGGTCCTGTCATTGTGGATGGGCATGTCCCACAGAATAGTGACGCTGTCATTCCCGGTGACCGTCTTGCTCATACCATTGTCGTTTATTATTATTATTATCATTATCATTATCATTTTCGTATTATTTTCATTATCATTATCATTATCATTATCATTATCATTATTATTATTATTATTAATAGTCATAGTATAACTTATTTAACAGTTAATGAATGAGGCTGAGTATCTTATGAAGAATTATGGAGATCGGATAACACCCTCCTCGATCTCCATAATTCTTCATATGATACGAAAGCCGAATTCAATAACCGTTTCATTATTCATTCAAAATAATTCCCAGTTTAAAAACATAGCTAAAACATACTTACCTCCATCGATCCATCGATGGTCAGTTCATCTTCGATAGTGTACGTTTAGGTTTGTCAAGATCCACAAATATTCTCCAAATAGCAGGTGTCGCCCTTCGAGTTGTCTTCTTGCTGTTCTTGCTATGTTTTTAGCTATTTTTTCGCCTAGTTCTTACTCTTGAAACGAGTGAAATGTCCGCCTTTTTTTCAAGTTCACAACCAAAACAACTCAACCTCGTCCCCAGGTCCTTTGGTTAACGGTGCCTTAACCTGCGAAAAAGCTGCATTTTTGACGTCATTTCCTCGTTAAAGTCAAAATTCTTCCAAATTTGGTCATCAGTAACTGGTTATGGTGAATTAAACGTGTGCTTTTAGCCAATCAGACACGGGGAAATATTTTGAATGAATAATAATTTAATTTAAGGATACTTACAGACCCTGTAAGAAACTCAAATCGTGAAATAACATTTAAAATTAATTTTACTTCATTGAAACGATGAGCTTAATTGACTTAAGCCTAGTTTAAGTTATTTTTTGTTTCCAAAAAACAGGACGTTAGGCAGATAGTCTTGAAAAAATGGGAAAAATGTCTGAAGGAAGAAAAAGAGATGACACTTGTGCCACCCTTTCCCGACAAACCCGAGGACGTATTAACAAAACTTGGTGATTACATCAAAGAAGCCATCCGTTTATCTTGGAAAATGGTAACACAAGCGCCGCCACTTGGTCTTGAATACAGCCAACTGAAATTTAATCCGAAATATCACACATTGACAAGACTTCAGAACAATAATGGGAGCAGTAAACAAGGGCAATACGAGAGTATTGTTTACCTTTGGCCTGGACTTAAAGAGAATGAAGGAAGAGTGATTTTCCCAGGGGAAGTTTTATGCATACAAAGCACAACCTTTAACCTTTAAATTTGGCCTGTAATACGCTCGCAAAGTGTGGAAAATTTTTTTGCATAAGCCTGAACAAGTAGATGCAATTTCCCCCTGTGGTTGTGTTCATTTAAATTTCCTTTTCTCCACACAACCTATCAAATACACAGTGCACCATAACTACGTCGGTTGGTGCCAAAATTAAAGCAGCAGCAATTTAACACTAATTTACGATTGCAACACCTAGTGCGTCATTTCTGTAATAGGAGCCTCGACCCTCCTAAGAACGTCCATAACGAGTCAAAAATAGACGTCTTTAGTATAAAATATTATTTTTTCATTCTCATGTAAAAATGGGAGGGCTTCCCCTCTGTGTTATATTGATTTGGAGAGTTTTTGAAATTTTAATAAAGGCCGAGAATAAATGTATAAATGTCCTGAAGGCTTGAGAAAAAAATTTGGAATGGTCAAACAAACCTTTTTTTAATGAGTACTTGAGAAAACCTATTCCCTGTGGCGTTGGTTTGACTTCCAACATCGACCTGCTTTGAGTATCGGGTCGTGGTTGGAGTTAGGATTAAAAAAAATCCTTTCAGGAGTCATTTTTAACCTTGATTTTGTTTGGTAAACATTTCAAAGAGTGCGCAAATAAAACTTACATTGTAGGAAAATATCATCCCTAGCCTCCTCTCAATAAAAATGTTAAAAGAGAGAGATAAAGGCCGTGAAAGAATGTATGAATGTCTTTAAGGCTTGAGAAAAATTAAATTAATCTAAAAACATATTGCAATGTATTTTACAGTGTTGGGACTGCCACCCAGAAGGATCTTGCGCCGTATGTTATTAAAATATTTTTATTTGCATGAGAATTAGTATTCATTTGCATATCAAAGGATTAGCACCCGCAACTATCCTCTCGCTATGAAACAGAGGCTTTGCATGGGCAACTCGGAGATGGCCTATTGCCATGTGGGAATGTACGGTGTGAGAATATCACGTACATATCAATTTTATAGAAAACAAAGGCCAAGATACAATAAAAATAGCATCCATGGACGTTTTCTAGTTTAAACCCAAATGTACAGCAAGAAGGGGGAACTGCAAGGCATACGAGACGTCCCAGCACAATTATTCTCCGATCCCTACACGCNACTTAATGCAATTTTGATTTCTTTTTTTTTTTCTTTTTACGTTTTTTTTTTTCTCTGTGTGTATGTTTTTTTGTTTTGTTTTCTTGAATAATCCAATCTCAAGCAGCATTTGTAAATTATTATTATTATTATTATGGAGAGGACCCACCTGAGAAGGTGGGCTGTAGAAAGGAGAGTTATTTTCTGGAGTTCATATATGTTGATGTTGCCAGGGATTTTGTTGGAGAAGTTTTCCATATCCTTCTTGGTGGTGCCAAGGGCTCCCATAATCACCGCGACTGTTGTTGTTTTGAGCTCCCAACAATTTCCAATTTTGGTGTCGAAGGGTACAGTCATGTAAATGAGAAGGCAGGTTTTATCCTTCTTGTTCTTTAGCACAATGTCCGGCCTATTAACTGCTATGGTCCTGTCATTGTGGATGGGCATGTCCCACAGAATAGTGACGCTGTCATTCCCGGTGACCGTCTTGCTCATACCATTGTCGTTTATTATTATTATTATCATTATCATTATCATTTTCGTATTATTTTCATTATCATTATCATTATCATTATCATTATCATTATTATTATTATTATTAATAGTCATAGTATAACTTATTTAACAGTTAATGAATGAGGCTGAGTATCTTATGAAGAATTATGGAGATCGGATAACACCCTCCTCGATCTCCATAATTCTTCATATGATACGAAAGCCGAATTCAATAACCGTTTCATTATTCATTCAAAATAATTCCCAGTTTAAAAACATAGCTAAAACATACTTACCTCCATCGATCCATCGATGGTCAGTTCATCTTCGATAGTGTACGTTTAGGTTTGTCAAGATCCACAAATATTCTCCAAATAGCAGGTGTCGCCCTTCGAGTTGTCTTCTTGCTGTTCTTGCTATGTTTTTAGCTATTTTTTCGCCTAGTTCTTACTCTTGAAACGAGTGAAATGTCCGCCTTTTTTTCAAGTTCACAACCAAAACAACTCAACCTCGTCCCCAGGTCCTTTGGTTAACGGTGCCTTAACCTGCGAAAAAGCTGCATTTTTGACGTCATTTCCTCGTTAAAGTCAAAATTCTTCCAAATTTGGTCATCAGTAACTGGTTATGGTGAATTAAACGTGTGCTTTTAGCCAATCAGACACGGGGAAATATTTTGAATGAATAATAATTTAATTTAAGGATACTTACAGACCCTGTAAGAAACTCAAATCGTGAAATAACATTTAAAATTAATTTTACTTCATTGAAACGATGAGCTTAATTGACTTAAGCCTAGTTTAAGTTATTTTTTGTTTCCAAAAAACAGGACGTTAGGCAGATAGTCTTGAAAAAATGGGAAAAATGTCTGAAGGAAGAAAAAGAGATGACACTTGTGCCACCCTTTCCCGACAAACCCGAGGACGTATTAACAAAACTTGGTGATTACATCAAAGAAGCCATCCGTTTATCTTGGAAAATGGTAACACAAGCGCCGCCACTTGGTCTTGAATACAGCCAACTGAAATTTAATCCGAAATATCACACATTGACAAGACTTCAGAACAATAATGGGAGCAGTAAACAAGGGCAATACGAGAGTATTGTTTACCTTTGGCCTGGACTTAAAGAGAATGAAGGAAGAGTGATTTTCCCAGGGGAAGTTTTATGCATACAAAGCACAACCTTTAACCTTTAAATTTGGCCTGTAATACGCTCGCAAAGTGTGGAAAATTTTTTTGCATAAGCCTGAACAAGTAGATGCAATTTCCCCCTGTGGTTGTGTTCATTTAAATTTCCTTTTCTCCACACAACCTATCAAATACACAGTGCACCATAACTACGTCGGTTGGTGCCAAAATTAAAGCAGCAGCAATTTAACACTAATTTACGATTGCAACACCTAGTGCGTCATTTCTGTAATAGGAGCCTCGACCCTCCTAAGAACGTCCATAACGAGTCAAAAATAGACGTCTTTAGTATAAAATATTATTTTTTCATTCTCATGTAAAAATGGGAGGGCTTCCCCTCTGTGTTATATTGATTTGGGGAGTTTTTGAAATTTTAATAAAGGCCGAGAATAAATGTATGAATGTCCTGAAGGCTTGAGAAAAAATTTGGAATGGTCAAACAAACCTTTTTTTAATGAGTTCTTGAGAAAACCTATTCCCTGTGGCGTTGGTTTGACTTCCAACATCGACCTGCTTTGAGTATCGGGTCGTGGTTGGAGTTAGGATTAAAAAAAATCCTTTCAGGAGTCATTTTTAACCTTGATTTTGTTTGGTAAACATTTCAAAGAGTGCGCAAATAAAACTTACATTGTAGGAAAATATCATCCCTAGCCTCCTCTCAATAAAAATGTTAAAAGAGAGAGATAAAGGCCGTGAAAGAATGTATGAATGTCTTTAAGGCTTGAGAAAAATTAAATTAATCTAAAAACATATTGCAATGTATTTTACAGTGTTGGGACTGCCACCCAGAAGGATCTTGCGCCGTATGTTATTAAAATATTTTTATTTGCATGAGAATTAGTATTCATTTGCATATCAAAGGATTAGCACCCGCAACTATCCTCTCGCTATGAAACAGAAGCTTTGCGTGGGCAACTCGGAGATGGCCTATTGCCATGATGGAATGTACGGTGTGAGAATATCACGTACATATCAATTTTATAGAAAACAAAGGCCAAGATACAATAAAAATAGCATCCATGGACGTTTTTTAGTTTAAACCCAAATGTACAGCAAGAAGGGGGAACTGCAAGGCATACGAGACGTCCCAGCACAATTATTCTCCGATCCCTACACGCTACCTATAGCTAACGGAAATGCTTTGTCTAATCCTTACATAGAATAAAAAAAATCTATTCTGGAGATCAAAACTCACCACAAGTCAACTGAAACCTTTTAATAGTCACATACTTTACCTCGCGCCGCCCTCAAGGAGTAAAAAGACGTTTCACCAACGCTGAAATTTTTTAGATTGCTTATAGACAAACTCTTCAATAAGAACATTTGAAAACTACCTTGCGAGCTTTAGTCTACACCTTAAAGCACGTGACCAGCCTAAAACTTAAAAAGAAGATTCTGTCATCCCCTTCAGAGATCAATGATGCCTCAGGACAATACCTTTAAACAAAGGGCCAAAAAAAATTCAGTAAGGTTATAATTCCTTCAATACCGCAGAACACTTAGCACTTCAAACCTCTGAAAGAAATGTGATGGAAAACGGAGGTCTACTGTTAGAAATCAGACACTAGTACTCCTGACAAACAATTTACCTCACATCGTAGCTTATTAAAGAGGCAAATCTCTAAGAGACAGGCTTGTAAAGGTTACAATTATGTGACCTAACCACAATCAATTTCTATTAGATGTCCGTGCTAGCCGTTCCGTTCTTGAACTTTCTTTCAAGTTTCATTCATTGTTAAACAGTCGCATGAAACTTTGTCCTTCCTTTTGTCCAACCAAAATTTGCTCCTTGCCCCTGAGATGGGAAACCCAAAATCTTAGCCCTTCCCCCATTTTTCCCGAAACAATTATAATTTCGACGGCAGAAGTTCTTTCAGTTGATAAATTGGAAGCGATTTGGATGATGAGCTTCAAAGTACAAGCTAAAATGGAAGTAAGCTCACAAGGTAATGCCATGTACGTTTTCTTTTCTCTAATTTTTTTTCTTTTTCTTTTTTTTTTTTCACTCGCGACATGTTATTTAACCAATCGCGATTTGCTACTATATCCACGACCCGTGGGTAATCTGTGGTGGCCTGGACCAGGTGTTCAGAAACATCCGGGAACTTTTGGTGCTTTAGGCCAAGCAAAGGCCTGGGGAAAATGACTTAAATGCGTTTCTCGGAATTTTAGATTGCTCCTGTTGCAACATCGTGTTTTACACTTCACTGTTTCCCCTCTTGGAATCTATGTAACATAGGCGACAAGACACATGGCTACTAAAGGTACATATATTTAGAAATACGCATATTGGTGTAGAACCTGGCTACAATCGGATCGAGGAAGCACATTTACATCTTTAACTTTCGCAAGACACTTCCGCTCCACGCTCCTTTCTTAATCCAATGGCTAATACGAACGCTTATAGGCAAAACGAAATTCCACGTCTACTTAGTCACGAAATAGTCGCTAATGCCAGATGAACGTTGCGGTGCTTGAGGCGGCTCGGAGCGTACTTCTGCTTTGTGTGCATCTAACAGTTTTTTGCATCGCTTATCTTTTTCGGGGTTACAGTGGGAGGAGGCTTCTTTTTCGTGTGGACAAAACATGTAGCTCTTGTGGCAACTGAAATTTTTGTCACAAGGGTATCTGTTGTAGTATAGGCCGACTGTTAGGCAATAGCAACAATTAGCGTAATCGAACGAGATCGATCATACGTATTTAAAAATATATGAAGCCGAAAGTCACCAACAAGTCAAACCACATACGCTTAGAATTCACGGTGAAAATTATATCACCCGGTGGCAAATAAATTTAAGGCACCCGAATAACTTATTTTGCATATTATTTAGTAGTCAGCATCAAAGTCTCAGTTTAAATATATTTAACACAGCGGTACCGCAAAAGATACTTATATATCCTCTTATCCTTCTACTGAGCACTCATTATTCTAGTAGGGAACAGAAACATTTTCACGCAAGCGACAGAAGTCTAAAGTTGCATCGATTTCATGAACCTTGTATTCTATGACGTTGTTCATAACGTTATTAGTTTATTAAATAACAAGACCAAAAATGAAGTCACTAACTCGTTGCTTTTCTCTTAGAAGAGAAGGAATAAAGTCACCAACGTTTCTAATGTTCCTACTTTTCCAAGAAAGAACGAGTTTCACGAATTAGTACCCTCATTTCCGGTCTTGTCACTTAAACATTGGCTTCTGCCTTAAGCCTGTAGCAGAACACCGGTCCCTCCTATTTTCTGAACCCAAAGCCTCAGGGAGGTACTCCAGATTTCAAATGACAGGGATGATCAAAGGATTAATTTGGGTTTGAAATTTTTTATATCGGGACTTTCTTGGTTCGGAAAATTTTGGCATTAGTATTTTTTTGATGGCTTGATTTAAGTAGGGATTTTTTTGGGTATTCAAAACTATCTGAAGATTTGTGACAGTTCCCGCGTATCCTGGCCGGGTAGTTCCTCTGGACATTTTTGTGGCTCGGAAATTTTAACCCCCCAAATGTGATTTGGGGGGTTAAATCTTGGTCCAGGGATTTTTTTTGGTTTCGATCATCCCTGTCACTTGAAATCCGGAGTACCCCCGCTAGGCCCTAAACATTCAATAATAAATTATAGTATGAATAGTAATAATTATAAAAGTAAATTATAACTATAATAAAAAATCTTCCAGAATTTGCTTTAATTAAGGCAAGTTCTTGAAAAAAGTCTACTTTTAAAATTTTATACCCAGAAGAATGTCAGACCACAACAAGCCAACAAATTAGCATTTTTGGCCAAGTTCAAGTTCATTTTAGTTCACACTATCTACTTTTGTAAATTCACAGATATGTGACAAGATTTCGTTTGAGCTAAAAGCAAATGGCACATTTGGGGTTTTGTTGGTGTAGCAGGCACGGATCCACCCCGGTTTCACCCGTTTTATGGAAATCGGTCAGATTTTTCATAATAAATATATTTTTAATAAAGAAAAAAAACTTTCCAAGTTGGAAGGCTTCATTTGAGTAGAATGGAACTGGCCAATATCCTGTCTGAATGACTCAGAAACCCAGGAAAGATGATTTTATGGAGTTGAAATCCAAAAAATTTCCCAGGGAAGCTGCCCCCAGACCCCCTAGAAGCTTGCGCCTTTGGTACTCATTTAGGAAATTGGTCAGTAATTATCTTAGTTCTGTGCCTATGTGGAGCATTTAAAAATATCTAGTAGACTTCAAACTAGAACTTGAAGGGTCGCGAGTTCGATTCATTTTAATAAACTGGAAAATTAAGAGGTAAGAGGTTGTTGCTGTGGTTATTGTGATAACTTATTCTGTTTTGGTGGATTTAGCTGAGGGCTAGTAATATGATCGGCTGATGTAACTGTCTGATTACAGGTGTCCAATATTACAACCCTACACAGTAATTAGTGAAGGATAAAGCAGTTAATGCCCCAATCAAATTTGAGGAAATTGTAATGGTCCTGGTTAATATATATAGTAAAATCCAACTAGTGGTCTATTAGCAATGCTGTGTTCTGATTGGTAAAGCTACTACTAGGCTATATGTTATAGCCCACTAGTAGCAAAAAGCGCAGGCTTTTTGGCGGCAAAAAAGGATTAAAGTCTAGCTTTAACTAGCTAAGATTTTTTTTATTCTCGATATTTTAGACCAACTAGTTGGATTTTACTAATAAACAATTATTCTTCGAGCCCAAATGGGCTCTGAATCAATAGGCAATGAGGCCGAAGTCATTCGGGCTCGAGGAATAATTGCTAAATATCTGTGTGATTTTGCTAACGGGTGCCTGCTAAGTTTTGGCTTGAACACTGGCATCAAGCCAGTGTAGCCAGAAAGAAAAAAACAGGGGGCTTGGCGTCTTGTTAGGTGTCAGCTGAGAGCCCAGACCCAGACCTATCCATGGGTGGGTGGCTTCCTTGTTTTGTGTTAAAACCAGGGGGCTATGGAGAGGAGATTTTGTCACTTTGACTAGAGTTTTCTGTCAGAAAGCAGTGCAAGGTCAGATAATTTTTCCTGTGGCCTAGGCAAGCCAAATCAATGTGGTGACTCATAATCATAACACTACTAGCAGAGCTTGGGGGAAGTGATTGACTCATCATAAGCTTCATTGGTGGGGAGGGTGAGTAATGGCTCCTTGGAATTGACCGTCTAAAGACTCGGTACAAGCACCTTGTATGAAATCCAGACCGATATATATATGTGGCCACTAGGTTTTTGCCCGGCGCCGGGCATAGCCCGGCACAAGGCCAGTCCAGTGTCCAAAAAAGTAGGGGGCTTTCCATCTTGGCCAATACAGCTGGATAGCCAAGGGACTGCCCTAACAGTGGGTGGGTGAATGAGGCCTGGGTGTCAAAACTAGTGGGGTAGGGAGGGGGCTGTTTTGACACAATCTCTTCAGTAAGCAGCAGTGTTCAGTACAGGCTTTGACTGGAGGGTACCTTGTTGTTAATTTGCCCTAACCAGCTGAATCAGACCTCTGCTGAGAATGATTATCATGATAGCTGCAGACTGTGGGAGGCGCAAACAGTCACCCATTGTCCTGGGTGGGGAGGGTCGAAGTCTTTGTACCAAGGACGCACTTGGTATAGGACCTGTAGACACTCACTGAAGCCATGTTTTCATAAATTCAGTCAGACATTTGTATTCAAACCATTCTGTTTTTAAAAAACTATTAAATTTAGTTTTAAGCTTATTTATGAACATGTGTGCTAAATACAGTAACGCAAGACTTATTTGCATTTATAAACAAAAAGGACTTTTTCATCAGTTTCATCGATAAATTCAAGTCAATCAGACAAGAGTTTTACTTTTTTAAACTTCCAAACCGAATTTCGTCACCTTTCTCGTGTATTTTGGGAACAACTTGTTGGATTATTTGTGAAATTTCTTTGTTTGTTACGGCAACAAACCGAGAAGCCCTTTTCGTCATAAATTACGCGAGTTTGGCGTCGCTTGCTCGGAGGAACTGGAGGTGAATCATTAAATAGCACTAGATATCCGCCCAATCAGAGCGCGCAAAAAACACTATATATCCACTGTTTTAGTTTATACTAAAGATTAATGTGAAACGATTTGTTATTTTATTAGTGTTTATAATGACTAGAACATTGCATGGCCGCTTGAAGACTTCATCTCATTGATTAGAACCAGAACCCTATTGGTACTATCAGATGTACAATCTAACAATGGAAGGAGCCATCAATTAGGACCGTACCTTTCATTGCATGAAATTACCTTTTTTGTTGTTGTTGATTTGTCGTTGTTGCTTTTATTTCATACCCTCCAATCTAAACGAATTCTCACGTTTTATACCCTTTTACAGCGAAGGGCCATGAAGATGCACTGAGCCAGTCAATGGACGTGTATCTCTCCGTTGTTGCCATTGACTTCGGGACAACGTATAGCGGTTTTGCCTTTTCATTCATCTCAGGAAAGGAAAATGAGGAAATATTTTTAAACCGTGACTGGACAAATGAGCAAAACTGTAGGACAAGCAAGACGCCGACGTGTCTGCTTCTCAAACCGGACCACTCATTCGACTCATTTGGATACGAAGCAATCGAGAAATACTCTGAACTCCAAAGCAAGAAAGAAGAGAAAGAGTATTTGTTCTTTCAGCATTTTAAAATGGAACTTCACAATAACAAGGTAAGACCAGATTGCTCTACAGGGTGTTTCAAAAGTTCGTTCCGATTGTAAATTGTACTTTTCGCAAAGCATTTAATGTTTCTTTAGGCAAATGTAAACTGATTCAGGTAAGAAATTTATCTAAATAACCTTTGAAAGCAATTTCAAACTAAGATTTGAAGAAATTATAATGTTTTTGAAGTTTTGCCCTAAATGTGCATGAACCCGAGTTTTTTTCCCGCCATATTTTTCCTGCCCATTTTGTAGATTTTCTATTTTCGTTTTTTTGGCGCTTTCTTTTGTTTTCTCTACTCTTTCACGAAAATGAAGGCGTACACGGTTTGTGCTAGAGCTCAGGCATCGATTTTTACGGTACTCTGTCCATTTAGTCAAAGAAATTGTCAAATTGTTGAAGAAGTCTGAACGATGAGAGAACAAGTGGTCAAAAGTAAAGACCTTACAAGACAAACCAAGGAGTAGAAGACCGGTTTTTTTTTACAAACTGTGTGAAAAATGTTATCGAAAAAGCTGTAAGTATATGCGTAATAATTCAACAAGACTGTAAGGTAAAAAAAAAAAAAATTCAACTTCACAATATCAAAGTTTCGAGCACAATGGATGGTATGGAGATATGTGACCAACAAAGGTTGGAAAGCCTTGAAAAGAAAAAAGGCGGTGCACACTTCGTGCAGGCATGGCATCAGAGGAATTTGCAAACTTTCCACCAAAGGACGACTGGCCGGCAAACTCACGTGATGCGAACCCTCTAGTAACCATCTGGATTATCGTTGATGAGACAACATACAAAGGTCCAGCCCCCCAAAACACTGGACTAGCTAAGACAGCGACCACTCTTCACTCTTGAATTTAGACACGCTATGGGAGCTCGTACATTCTATACCTCACCGCTTAGAAAATGTCAGAACTCATAAAGGAAGACATTCTGGTTGCTAATATTTCAGTTAGTCAATGTTAAATGAATAATGAATAACATGCTTAAGTTTACAAAAGTTATCTTTAATAATCAGTGAAATTTAAGTGAAGAAAAAAGCGGAACGAACTTTTGAAACACCCTGTAACAGTATATAACGTTAAGCCATCAACTTAAGACTGACAGACATTGGATACGTAGTGATGAATATGTGCGTTTTAGTAGGACAAACTGGAATAGTTTTCAGTCATACATGTACATGTAGAATAAAAGCTAAAAGCTTTTCACTCCTTTGGTCGTGCATATAGTCATAGTAATAGAATTACTTGTAGTAAATCAATGTTTTTACATCTAGAATCTTGAGATCAACAGTCAGGGTTGTCAAAAGTAGCCAGCTTCTGGCGAAAATTGCCGCCTACTTGGTTAGTATGGCCCGGCCACTCTTTACGGAGGTGTTTTTCAAATATAATATCCTTGGACTGGCCGCTTACTTTGACAACTCAGCCTTTAACTTGAAAACTTTCTGACAACCCTGGCAGTATTTCAATATTAACCCCGCAACTTGAGTGTAGTTTCCACGCTATTTTTACAGGATGTGAACGTGACGACCACCATAAAGGCTGCCAATGGAAAATCTTTCAAGGCCCTTAAAGTGTTTACACATTCGATAAAGTTCATGAAAGATGAGGCTGTCAGCATTCTTGCCAGTGAAACTGGAGATAGGGATTTCAATGTCCTCGATATTCAGTGGGTGCTAACTGTTCCGGCTATATGGACTCCCAGAGCAAAGCAGTTCATGAGAGAAGCCGCTTATGAGGTAACGTGAATTAAGTTCAGTCTATCAGTGCTTTTTAGTAAAATCCAACTAGTGGGCTATTATCAATGCTGCGTTCTGATTGGTCGAGCTACTACTAGACTATATGTTATAGCCCACTTGTAGCAAAAAGCGCGGGCTTTTAGGCGACAGAAAAGGATTAAATTCTAGCCTTAACTAGCTAAAAGTTTTTTATTCTCGATATTTTTGACCAACTAGTTGGATTTTACTAAAACAACAAGACGCTGTGGGAGCGTATATTTGGGCTTGGTCGTACTACGGGTATGATACTTTGAAATCATATTTTACCAGAGAAGATAAATCCTGTACTCCCCTTGTTTGCTGAACCACAGCTTATACATATGTCCCAATCCACGACAAAAATCGTGCCATTTGATGACAATGTTTGATAATATGCACATCTTCAATGCAGACATGCTTGGAGCCAAATTGCAACATAGGACTTAGGTGGTTACAGCCCGGAGAGTAAGGTCTATTTCAGCTCCACTGATACTGACACTTTGGGGAAGATTGACTGACAGATGTGTTTTCACACCCATGACATTGTATAGTGTATTCCGGTTACTAACAAGGGCAAATAAAGTTCCTTAAGTGCAGTATGCACAAGGATTAATAAGAGAGTAACACATTGCATAAACTGCTATAGGGCAGCACTGTTTACAGGAACATTGGTAACTATTAACATTTGATATACTACAATGTTCAACATCGCTTGAGAAAAGATGACGTTCAAAGGTGGCAATATGTACACCTTTAAGTTCATATATATCCTTATTCCTATGTAGAGTCTAAAAATATTGTACTAATTTATGCTTGGATGGTATTTCCAACAATACACATGCCCCTTCACTATGACTGTTATGATACATATCTCTAGCATGAGAATCAAATACATTGTATCCCCCAGTCTCAATGCTGTAGATACCAACATCAATAATTGCCACCGTTAAAATTAATGAGTTGAGGTTCAGTGCCAAGAGTGTGTCGAATGATGTACCCTGTGAGTGGCATATGCAGTAGTGATACCCCTCAATTCTGGGATCACCATGGTTGTTACAAGTATAACTTTCACCGTATTCAAGGTGGAAAAATTGCTCAAATATTGAAACCATTCCTGGCAATTCTGTTAACTTTAACATAGATTGTCTTGTAAGCAGTGACACACTAGAATATAATTAAATACCAACAATCATTATTTTAGTCATATCATCAACTGAAGTAATCTTTGTTATCTTACTGTAAATTAAAGCGCACAGACTCATTGCGACATATTGTTGTCCAGCATTTTCCCCAAATACTGTAACGTTTCCTTGACAGTATGGAGCATGAATTGTTTTCGTAGCATCTACATAAACTGAAGGTCCTGGATTCTTCTCGATATCAGTACAAAGCTTAAATTGGCCAAAATTAACTCGGTGATTCAAACTGAAGCGCTATAAAATGGATAATTGCATGTACAGAGGGGCAAATTCTTACTTAAAAGCCTATTTGGATATCTCATTCTACCTAAATCGCCTGTGCTTTGATACTTAGACGACGGATACACCTTCCCTCGTTTACGAACTAGTTTTGGAGTTGCCCTTCAAGTAAAAACCTCACACTGTTACAGTTACTTCTGTACCTGTTTAAGTGTAAACCTTTTCTATTTTTAACGTAACAATGAATTTCAGACGAGAATGGTGTACTTTTCCGAATATTCTTCCATACAAAAAGTGTCACTTTCCTTGTTTTCTGCAACAAAGATTTTAGTTTGTTCATGGGTAGTCTGCTAGGTGCATGACTGCGTTGAGAGAAATGACTAACCTGATTTCAACCAGTTTAAACCAATGGAAATGATTTAAACCAATGGAATTGTAAGTTCTGTTATAACAAAATTTCCCATGACGAGATCTCAATTCAACATCTTTTATTTCCTCCACAACACAATTTTCCTTCTGTACAACGAGCTCATTACCTTCTCTTGTCGTCAACTCCCTGCCGTCAAAATACTCTAACATAAAACTTGCTGATAATGCAAAATCCCGACGCACAGCATCGTACATGTACCGCGTCACAATATACACATTAGATGAAAAAACACAACACGCAATACAAAAACAAGTACATTAACCGTCACCGTGCTAAACAAAATTGAAATAATAAAAAGAATTGTTGCAGTTATCACGGTAGTTCCAAAAGGAGCCTCAGTCCCTTTTGGTTTCAATTGTTGACAATCGTCTCTTCGTTCATCGGAACAGATTTTTATCACAGGCAACTCGTCGTGTTCCGCAATGCAAAAATCAAAATCACTATTGTCACACTGATAACCAGCTACACAAATGTTGCGACTCTCAGACTTGTTAAACATTCCACTGTTCAAACCCTTATCCATTTTTACACGTACACTCCTGATATTCCGATGTGTCATTACGTCTGTGGGGTCCATGAGTCTTTGATGTCATTGAATGTCTTGACAATTTCCTTTGTTTTTCTTTGAGTTCGCGGACCAGCCCATTCCGAAAACACTCAGTGTTATTTTTTAGTGTGGGACTACCGCGAACAGTGTGTGCATTTGTAAGTTTAACCCGGGATAACATAATTGAACAATATATTAACACGTTCCTCGAATTTTATCCAAACTGCTTCTTACTGCTTCTTCGAAAAATTTGGATCAAATGATATCCAAATCGTCCCTCGTTGGATTATCCACTCGACCTAACAAAATCGACCAATCACAAAATAAGGAAAAGGAAATGGACATAAAATAAAGAAAACAGCAAATTCAGATGACCTCTTAGGAAACATGCAATTAAAACTGTCTTTCTATGTTTGGTGCATTTCGGTCCTCTCGTCAAAAAATGTCAGACGCCAATCATCTTAGCGGACCTCTTAGGAAACGAAAGGTTACTTCAACGGGTTCAAAAGGTCATTGTTTGTGATTTGTTATTGGTGGATTTCGATCCGTTTTGTGAGTTTGTGTTTCAAGGTTCGTTGCTTGTGATCTTATTGTGACCAAAACCCGACGTTAATATTCCAAATATTTTTGATAGATTTCATCCCTGGATTTCAGACTTCCAAATTTCGATGAGGCAAAAATACTGAAGATTCAGATTAACTTTTGAGATCGTAAAAGTGCGATAAAGTGCCGTGTGCTAGCAGAGCTTTCTTTCCCACATGCCTCTTACCTTGTACAAGACATTTGCATGGCAGACATTCCCCTCGCTTCGCTTGTTTACTTGCCTTTTTTACGTTAGCACGTATTGCGTGCCTATTGCACATTTGCGTCAAAACAAGCCGTTTCCATTACTCTATTTGGGCCACGCCCAAATAATTATTCCCCTCGCCCTCATGGCCTCTGAGTCAATAGCCCATTCGGCCTTCGGCCTCATGGGCTATTGACTCAGACCCCATTCAGGCTCGGGAATAATTGTTAAATATATGCTAAACCAAAATCAATACATTTCAAGCATAATTATATTTAGCAATTATTGAATGAGGGTGAGTAGGATGTGAAGAATTATATATATGCAGATCTCCGGAGGATACATCCACCGAGAGCTGCATAATTCTTCACGTCCTACAAAAGTCGAATTCAATGATTGTTTTTACTTATTGTTACTTCAAAATATTTCTAAGTTCCTTACAAGCTTACCTCTTCGTAGACTTTTTTCAAAACTTTGGCATAATTCTCGGCAGGGTTTCAGGATTTCAGGATACAAACACAGGGTTTTTTTGTTGGCACTCAAACAGTAGATAACACCCATCGAGCAATATGTTTTGCATATAGAGTACTAAAGTGTGACGTCATAAAAATGAAATTTCTGAAATCATGGGATTTGTTAGGATATTCTGAAAGAACAATGTCCAAGAGGCCTACTTGCCAAAAATGAGCATTTCGGGGCAAATTGTCTCTGAGATCGTAGCCCAGTTATGCTTAGAAAACTCCATACAAACCTTTCTAAATTTTTTTGGGTCGACCCAAAACAAATTAGAAGTGTTTGTATGGAGTTTTCTGAGTATAACCGGCTGACATCTCAGAGACAATTTGCCCCGAAATGCTCATTTTGGGTAAGTAGGCCTCTTGGACATTGTTCTTTCAGAATATCCTGACAAATCCCATAATTTCCGAAATTTCATTTTTATGACGTCATCACTTTAGTACTCTATTCGTGCATTTGTATTTAGTCTTCGTATAGCCTTGAATGCTG
>CALNXI010001048.1:115496-126241 GCA_942486025.1 Porites evermanni | reverse complement strand
CACAAACATCAAATACAATAATTACTTAGGCTTACCATTCGAGATTCAGTTCCTGAAAGCTATCAAGGGAGGCCACAGTTGCTTGAGACTTTTAAACCCTCTTACGCATTATGCAAGGTGAAAAACGAAAACGATGCCATCCGAAATCGAATTACCGAATTTTGACAAGCGACGCATTTCTCAACCAAAACTCAGTAAATAAACCAGCCATGAATAACAGAAGACTCTTGATAGCAGCTGTATTTCATTTTGTACCTCTAGAGGAAAAAAACAGTTAAAAACATCACAAGTTGACACAAAACTCTGTCAGCTTCAGCTGTCAAAGTAAACTACCTTCAAGATGCTGCATAATTTTTCCGCATAAACTCACCTGTCAAATTTTGACCAATCAGAGTATAAAAATTGGACGTAGAGCGTGACCAACACGTGACCATGGTAAGATAAGGTCTTCCCCGCCTGTACTTTTAAAAAAACTGGATGAATTTTCGCTTCCGTGGTCAGTTTGAAATCAAAATCCTAATAGTGCGGGGCCATACTGACATAAACACAACATATTTGATATGAATCCTTGGAAAAAATAAACTTGAGCCTGCGATCATTTGAAACTGGTAATTTGTCAGCGGATAACTTTTAAAAAATACTCGACCTCGATGGGTCGACACTTGAGCCCGCGGTACGGTCAGGTGATACTTGTCAGCGGATGCCCTGTTTTGATAGCTGTCAATTGATCACAACATTGATGTGCAGCCCGTGCAATTAGTTTTCTCTTGGGCTCCCAAACTAGCTAAAACTGTGAGTAAACATTGGTTTTCCTGTGGTGCGGACGGACGGCGGGCGGTCGGTCGGTGTACGGTCACGTGATTACTAAATTTTCTGGGATGGGTAGATTTACTTAGCAATGGGGCTCCGCCCACGCGCGCGCTTCGCGCGCGCGTGGAGCTCCGCTATAATTACCTATACTATAATTATTATTGGAAAATTACTTGATACTGATTGACAGACCATCATTTTTCAGTACTGTTGGCGATTCTTGGTTTACACTTAGCTCATGTGTCAGCCTGAGTATTTAACAATTATTCAACAATATTAACTGAGCCTGAGGTGAATAATTGTTTTAGTATATTCACACGAAGTGATCTCAACAGAATCAGAAAGGAAACCATTAAAAAACGATTAGTTTGATTGACGGGTGAATTCATGCGTGAACTCGAAGCCGTAAACAGTGGATGCGTAAAAGTTAGATCTTTACAGTATCTTCAAAAATCCCAAATGATAGTTTTAATCTTTTTTTTATCGAGTTTTGTAAGCTTTAGCATCAACGGTTTAAAAGAAAACGCCGAAAATTTATATTACTACCCAATTAAAGAAGAAAAGTAGAGCTTTATTTGTTTCTGTGTTATATTACTACCCAATTCTTAGAAGAAAAGTAGAGCTTTATTTGTTTCTGTCAACGCACCGTAAATGAGAAAGTTTTCTTTGTCGCTTCTTGCAAATGCTGTCAACAGCGGCATCCTACGATCAAGGTGAGCGTTGTTTGTCTCCAATGTTCTTTGCCTTGTTAACTTGTTGGCACGTACAATTTGCCTTCCTCTTTTCTCCATAAATTAACTTCTATTTATAGGCAAAATTGGTCTTGCGAGGAAATCCCGAAATCACAAAACAGTGACAAAGCGGCCTCGTTTTCCTCTGTAGTGGTAAACATAGCTTCGAGCGTACAAAAAGTCAGCTACAGTAAACCACTTCACCATAGATCACGCTGTTTAAACACCATGAAGTCTTTTCTTTCCTCCAAAGTCATCAGCACTGGGATATTCGTGTATTTTCAAAAAGGCTTTACTATGAAACTTTGGCAAAACACCCAGTTCACGACAGCGATTTTGTTCTGCTTTATATTCACCGCCTAGCGCGGTGAATATAACGTCATAGTCCGAGATAGCGAACCAATCAGATTGCTTGAATTACCAAGATCACTGAGTGTGTATATTCTTAAACGAGATATAAGGCACGCGGGAAGTTTGGAAAGTATATACACACTCAGTGATCTTGGTGATTTAAGCAATCTGATTAGTTCGCTATCTCGGACTATTCAACAATATTCACCTCCTAGCGAGTGGATAATGTGTGAGCTCGTTTTTTTTGCCATTTTCTCAGAGAAAGATCTTTTAAAAGTCGACAAAATCCTGGGGTTGACTTTTTTTCAGGCAAGAAAAGACTTGGAAGGATTCAAAACAGCGTTTTTCTATTTACTGTTGTTGAGTTTTGTGGTCGATGGATTGTTTACAACTCCCGTTTATTCGCCTAGAAGAGGCCGTTTTGTGAACTCATCGTTTCCTAACAAGAAACAATTGGCCCAAAAACGAAGTTTATTTATGACAAACAAATTTGAAAGCAAATGTTTGCAGAAATTCTACGTTTCAAGTTAACACGAGAAATAATGCTACATGAAGACGACGTGTTACCTCGAGGAACGGAATCGCCATTTTTGTCAGCACTTCATGCGAAGAACGACACAACAAACCTTTTCGGTTATAAACTTGGCGAGTCAACAGAAAACAACAAAGCTCTTCTTTTCTTCTGAGGTAAGGAAACTATTCAAACTTTTGGCGGTTCCATTTAAGTCATTACGCTATTGTTTGCGAAGTGATAAGCTTGTGAATTGCCATGTTTGAAAATTCTACAAAGACCTATTTTTAAACTGTCACGTGTCTAGCTGACCTGATCTGTCAATCATATCGTACTTTTTAATGGTTTCCTCTCTGATTTTGTTGAGATCACTTCGTGTGTATATACTAAAACAATTTTCTTTTCAATCTGAATAGTGAATAGTGGCTTTAGGAATATCCACCTTGCCACTTCGTGGCTCGGTAAATATTTTGCCACTATTCACCTCGATTTCAAAGAATAATTGTTAAATAGTCCGAGATCCGAGATAGCGAACCAATCAGATTGCTTGAATAACCAAGATCACTGAGTGTGTATATACTAAAACGAGATATATATATGGAAAGCACAAGGTGCCGCAGAGAGCAACATTACTCTTGCCTCTTCTGTGCCCTCCAAATTTTCCAAATGCCTTATATCTATATAAATGTACGCACAGCTTAAGGCCAACATTATCAACATTATCAACTCACAGCAAATAATCTTAGACTATAGTAGTAACGTGATGATGACGCCATTTATTACTAAAAAAGGAACTGGCAGTATCCACCATCTTGGATCCTCATTTTTAAATTATTTAAATGTACTCTATTTTACTAAAAACCAGTATAAATCGAGGTATCTTAGCAGAAATTTGGCCTAAAAAGGATGTTTAGAAAGGTCTAGATAGCAGCAACAATATAGATAGCCGCATAAACATAACAACTTTCTTTAATTTACCAGACTTGTTTCGACGGTACATCCGTCATCTTCAGTGTTACATATTTTGAAATCGACGTTGAATTTAAATCGCGCGCGATGTTACAAAGTTCGTTACATTGCGTTGGTAATACTGCTTACCGAAAAGTTTAAAATTAGTGGCGCTTAGCTACTTACAGGGAGAGAGTCAGGTTTATGTATCCTCCGTAGAATGATAGACAATTTTTTTAGGTCAGTGTGGAAGCCCATCCAAGTGTTGTGTATCTTAAAGGTTCTGTCAATCAAGGTTTTGATTAACCCCAATTTGTAGGTAAAGGGGGAGAAACTCAGATAACTGGTGAGCAAACCTGTGAAGAGGTTCCCTGAGAACCTTATAAACAAATACATTTACTTCGGCGGAGGGCCAAGTAAAGGATTCGCGACGCTCAGGAATGTGTCAAAGTTGACTTTTTTTGGCAAGATTGGGCACGCAAAGTCTGTAGGATTCCGGTTTTATTCGGGTATTTGACGAAGTGAAAGCCGAATTCGTTCGAGATATCTCGGGATCATTTCGATTTCTTTGATTTATTCTTTAACTTATTCGAGGAAGACAGAATTATTATTTTGGCTTGCCCGGGGCTTGAACCGACTTACCAGTGCGACCCTTCAGATCAGAGGAGTCTCTAAGTCGCCACTGCGACCCAAGGTAATTTGCCGTGAAAAATAGCTATAAAATTATGCACCAGTGTGGGGACAAGATTGGGCGTGCAAGTTCGTGACTTTTCGGCTTGTTTCGGTTATTTCACGAAATGAGACCGAAATTACTTCGAGATATCTTGAGATCACTTTGAGTTTAGTCTTTAATTTACTCGAGGAATAAATGGAGGATATTACATGGCCGCGCAAAGACATGCACACGAAATTTCTCTTCGAGTGTTGAAAAGCATTTCACGAGTGAGCGCTCCTTTCGAACTGTCTCATGATGAAGTTAAAGTTACAAAAATGCTTGTCTTTGTTGAGTGTTACGTAGTAGAATTGCTGTCATGTGTTGCGTGACCTCAATGAATATGAATAATTAATTAGGGCATGTTTACATTTGAGCATAAGTCGGTAGATTTGCATCATTCAGTTAAAATATGCTGAAAGGCTACTACTATTCGCCTGTTTAGTATATTCTATAACCTTACGTGAAACGTTATTCAAGTTCCAAGCGAGTTGTTTTAACGAACTAAGTTTTTTCTCCAAAGAGCTGGAGTACTGTGTTTAGTCAAGTGTGACGAAAGTCGATTTTCAAGTTTTGTGTTTACAAGTTGGCGGAGGCCGTAAGATTTCTGAAGTTCAAGTTGAAGTTTGTGTTGGCGGATGCTGTGTTTTAAAGCCCTGCAAAGACTATGTTCTTTTGGTATTAAACTTTCTTGTGTTAATCCGACATCTTGGCCTGCGTGCTGATAGTCCGTGAATAATTATCCTCAAAACATTCGAACTCGTAACATTGAGTTTTAGCCAATTCCATGCACAAGGTAGTTGACTCCTTACCCAAGCCTTACATATCTTTACAACAACAACGACAACAAATTTTATTGAAAATTGGATAAATATATACCTTATGAACTAGTCAAGGCGGGGGGGGGGCGGGGCTGAAGACATATTACAAGTGTAAGGTTTATCTGTAGATGGACTAAATAACAGTAAAGACACCACCATAAAATGAATACAATTAAGGTGGCTCCGTAATTAATACAAGAGCATTTAGCTGTGACAAATTTTCCGTCATAACTTTTTGGTTTTTTTACGCGATGGCTGCGAAACTTTGCAAAGAATGACAGATATCATTCGGCAATAACACGAAATATTCCGATTTCATTGATGGTAAATTTTTCTTGAAAAATCAGTGCTTAAAAGAACCCTGCTGTTCAAAGAAAATCGCGTCTAGTAAAAAAAATTTGCTGATATTTTTTACTGAAATTTCTGGTATCGGCTTTAATTGACATAATAAATATGCCAGAGGAATTTCAGAAAAATCGTTGGAGCAGAAGTCCGTAACTAAAAGTCGCTCAAAATTCAGCTGTGAAATTGTTTTGGAATTTCAAAAATAAATTACTGTCAGGTAGAAGGAGCCACCAGTTTGAATTTTCGGGACAAGTAAATTCAACGTTTGCTAATTCTTAAAGCAAAAGCCGATTGCCTATCGTGCTATTCTTTAAAAGGTACTTTTTAGTTTTAGAAGCACTATAACTTGCTCCAAACCTTGCTCTGAAGTAGAATGACTTGTTCTTCGACAGTTTTAAAATATCCCTTGGCAGTTTTGGCTCAAACTCCTGCTGCATACATTTTGATGTATTGCAATGCATTTTTAACGACTGCTGTTCGTTTAGGAAAAAAGTATTGAGATTGGACGCTACCTCATATCAGAGCTCAGAAAGAACTGTCCAGCACCTTTGTGTATGACTCCAAAATGAGCACGAGCGGCAGTTCTGCGAGGAATTCGCACCTCACCCAAGGGGGACAATGATGACCATGCCTGTGAACCGAATAACATCACAGGGCAAAATAAAATTATCGCAAAAATACTGCCCGTGAATAAATTTACAACTCTGAAATTTTGGTCACTCTTTCCTTCAATGAATGGGTATTTTTTTCTTGGTTATTATGTTTTGCTCTGCAATACATGTTTATACAGATCGGTTCACAGACATGGGCATCATTGTCACTCGTCGCCCCGGGCTGAGGTGCGAATTCCTCGCAGAGCTGCCGCTCGTGCTCAGACAAAGGTGATGGACAGTTCTATCTGAGCTTCGATACAAGGTAGCTTACAATCACAATACCTTTTTCCTGAATTGGAAACAACGTACAGCAGGAAAAGCCGTTGAGGATGCATTGCAATACATCAAAATGTGTGTAGCAGGAGTTTGAACCAAAACTGCCAAGGGATGTTTTTAAAATGTCCAGGAACAAGTCATTCGACGTCAGAGCAAAGTTTGGAGCAATTTATAGTGCTTCTAAAACTGAAAAGTACCTTTTAAAGAATAGCACGATAGGCAATCGGCTTCTGTTTTTCAGAATTAGGAAACACTGAATTTACTTGACATAATCTTTGTCGGTGACTAAATACGTGCAAAAATGCTCCAGAAACGGTACTGCGAATAAAAAAAATCACGTTTTGAGCTAAAAATGGGCTAACTTTCAAACCTAGGTACAGGAAAGCACAAAAGATGATTTTATTCGGGAGATATGGTGACCCGTACGGGAGAGCGGGAGATCGGTGCCGTATTCGGGAGACTCACGTATAATCCGGGAGAGTTGGCATGTATAATAATCATCTTCTGACCGCAGTACATGAGTAATCAGTACATGAGACTGTTATACTGTTTTTGAAGCCTGATGTAAAAAAAAAAAATAGGGAATTCTTCTTTTCACTGTTTGTTTTGTTTGACTTCTTACTCACCGCCAGTAACCTCATATTTGACTTGGGTATAAGCGTTTAGACCCAAGTCAAATTTAGAAGGATTTGTATGGAGTCATCAGAGCATAACTGGGCTTGAATATCTCAGAGACAATTAAATTTTGCCCCGAAATGCGAGTTTTTGGCTAGTAGGCCTCTTGGATATTGCTCTTTTCAGAATATCCTGACAAATCCCATTATTTCACAAATTATATATCATTTCTTACTATTCTCAATTCCACAACCACGACCCCGAAGTGCACGCTCCATAGCGTCTTGTTCTAAATATATTGAGGCAGTAGTCAAGGGAAAGGAAACACAACCTCACTCAGGAGTCGAGCCCCAGGAAACACCTAATTTCTATTTTAAAATCCCTTACGTTGGGCATTTCTCAGGCACGGCACAGAGAAGTATTCTCAAACTTGCTAATCAGTTACGTAAACCTATTGATATAAGGCTTGTCTTTACTACTTTCAAAATCAAGAATCTTTTTAATGCGAAAGATGCTGTCCCTGAGGGGCTTCGCACCTGTGTGGTTTATAATTATTTTATTATCTTTACAAGTTTAGTGGTAACAGCTTGAACGGTTTGGAGGTTATGCAACCTTTTAGTGCGGGGAGGGGGAGGGTTGGGGTGGTATCAAAAGCCCCCCGGTCTTACTACCTTTTTAACCGTCTTTGTGAAATTGTTAAAATTAACTACAGCCTGTAGGAACTGTGAAACAATATTCAAAAATGGCGGCTTGCGTAACATCACACAATCGGACAATCGCAAAACTACCACAGCAATTGATTTCTCACATGTCAAATAAACACGGTAAAAGCCCACAAATAAACCACGTAGGAAACCAAGGCTATATTTAAAAAATAAGAGGACTGTCAGAGAAAAGATTACAGGCAGTCAGCAAAGACACTGGCACAGAGACACAGAGATCGATTACTCAGCTATTTATAAAATAAGAAATTAACAAAGTCCCACACTCGAGTGGGTTTAAAAGAAGTACGGTCGATTTCATCCGTAAAAGAACGCATGGATTATAGTAAACTTGTGTGATCTGTGAATTGAACTTTTTATTCTGGAGACTAGTCATTGCTTGTTATGACAAGAAGCAACTTGTTTTTATGTCTCTCCGCCTCAAATAAATCGGTCTTTGTCATGGGTGACTTCATAATTGTTTTAGTATATTCACACGAAGTGATCTCAACAGAATCAGAAAGGAAACCATTAAAAAACGATTAGTTTGATTGACGGGTGAATTCATGCGTGAACTCGAAGCCGTAAACAGTGGATGCGTAAAAGTTAGATCTTTACAGTATCTTCAAAAATCCCAAATGATAGTTTTAATCTTTTTTTTATCGAGTTTTGTAAGCTTTAGCATCAACGGTTTAAAAGAAAACGCCGAAAATTTATATTACTACCCAATTAAAGAAGAAAAGTAGAGCTTTATTTGTTTCTGTGTTATATTACTACCCAATTCTTAGAAGAAAAGTAGAGCTTTATTTGTTTCTGTCAACGCACTGTAAATGAGAAAGTTTTCTTTGTCGCTTCTTGCAAATGCTGTCAACAGCGGCATCCTACGATCAAGGTGAGCGTTGTTTGTCTCCAATGTTCTTTGCCTTGTTAACTTGTTGGCACGTACAATTTGCCTTCCTCTTTTCTCCATAAATTAACTTCTATTTATAGGCAAAATTGGTCTTGCGAGGAAATCCCGAAATCACAAAACAGTGACAAAGCGGCCTCGTTTTCCTCTGTAGTGGTAAACATAGCTTCGAGCGTACAAAAAGTCAGCTACAGTAAACCACTTCACAATAGATCACGCTGTTTAAACACCATGAAGTCTTTTCTTTCCTCCAAAGTCATCAGCACTGGGATATTCGTGTATTTTCAAAAAGGCTTTACTATGAAACTTTGGCAAAACACCCAGTTCACGACAGTGATTTTGTTCTGCTTTATATTCACCGCCTAGCGCGGTGAATATAACGTCATAGTCCGAGATAGCGAACCAATCAGATTGCTTGAATTACCAAGATCACTGAGTGTGTATATACTAAAACGAGATATAAGGCACGCGGGAAGTTTGGAAAGTATATACACACTCAGTGATCTTGGTGATTTAAGCAATCTGATTAGTTCGCTATCTCGGGCTATTCAACAATATTCACCTCCTAGCGAGTGGATAATGTGTGAGCTCGTTTTTTTTTCCCATTTTCTCAGAGGAAGATCTTTTAAAAGTCGACAAAATCCTGGGGTTGACTTTTTTTCAGGCAAGAAAAGACTTGGAAGGATTCAAAACAGCGTTTTTCTATTTACTGTTGTTGAGTTTTGTGGTCGATGGATTGTTTACAACTCCCGTTTATTCGCCTAGAAGAGGCCGTTTTGTAAACTCAGCGTTTCCTAACAAGAAACAATTGGCCCAAAAACAAAGTTTATTTATGACAAACAAATTTGAAAGCAAATGTTTGCAGAAATTCTACGTTTCAAGTTAACACGAGAAAGAATGCTACATGAAGACGACGTCTTACCTCGAGGAACGGAATCGCCATTTTTGTCATCACTTCATGCAAAGAACGACACAACAAACCTTTTCGGTTATAAACTTGGCGAGTCAACAGAAAACAACAAAGCTCTTCTTTTCTTCTCAGGTAAGGAAACTATTCAAACTTTTGGCGGTTCCATTTAAGTCATTACGCTGTTGTTTGCGAAGTGATAAGCTTGTGAATTGCCATGTTTGAAAATTCTACAAAGACCTATTTTTAAACTTTCGCGTGTCTAGCTGACCTGATCTGTCAATCAAATCGTACTTTTTAATGGTTTCCTTTCTGATTTTGTTGAGATCACTTCGTGTGTATATACTAAAACAATTTTCTTTTCAATCTCGGTGAGTAGTGGCTTTAGGAATATCCACCTCGCCACTTCGTGGCTCGGTAAATATTTTGCCACTATTCACCTCGATTTCAAAGAATAATTGTTAAATAGTCCGAGATCCGAGATAGCGAACCAATCAGATTGCTTGAATAACCAAGATCACTGAGTGTGTATATACTAAAACGAGATATAAGGCACGCGGGAAGTTTGGAAAGCACAAGGTGCCGCAGAGAGCAACATTACTCTTGCCTCTTCTGTGCCCTCCAAATTTTCCAAATGCCTTATATCTATATAGATGTACGCACAGCTTAAGGCCAACATTATCAACTCACAGCAAATAATCTTAGACTATAGTAGTGACGTGATGATTACGCCATTTATTACTAAAAAAGGAACTGGCAGTATCCACCATCTTGGATCCTCCCTTTTAAATTATTTAAATGTACTCTATTTTACTAAAAACCAGTATAAATCGAGGTATCTTAGCAGAAATTTGACCTAAAAAGGATGTTTAGAAAGGTCTAGATAGCAGCAACAATATAGATAGCCGCATAAATATAACAACTTTCTTTAATTTACCAGACTTGTTTCGACGGTACATCCGTCATCTTCAGTGTTACATATTTTGAAATCGCCGTTGAATTTAAATCGCGCGCGATGTTACAAAGTTCGTTACATTGCGTTGGTAATACTGCTTACCGAAAAGTTTAAAATTAGTGGCGCTTAGCTACTTACAGGGAGAGAGCCAGGTTTATGTATCCTCCGTAGAATGATAGACAATTTTTTAGGTCAGTGTGGAAGCCCATCCAAGTGTTGTGTATCTTAAAGGTTCTATCAATCAAGGTTTTGATTAACCCCAATTTGTAGGTAAAGGGGGAGAAACTCAGATAACTGGTGAGCAAACCTGTGAAGAGGTTCCCTGAGAACCTTATAAACAAATACATTTACTTCGGCGGAGGGCCAAGTAAAGGATTCGCGACGCTCAGGAATGTATCGAAGTTGACTTTTTTTGGCAAGATTGGGCACGCAAAGTCTGTAGGATTCCGGTTTTATTCGGGTATTTGACGAAGTGAAAGCCGAATTCGTTCGAGATATCTCG
>CALNXI010001048.1:100223-114538 GCA_942486025.1 Porites evermanni | reverse complement strand
TGCCAGAGGAATTTCAGAAAAATCGTTGGAGCAGAAGTCCGTAACTAAAAGTCGCTCAAAATTCAGCTGTGAAATTGTTTTGGAATTTCAAAAATAAATTACTGTCAGGTAGAAGGAGCCACCAGTTTGAATTTTCGGGACAAGTAAATTCAACGTTTGCTAATTCTTAAAGCAAAAGCCGATTGCCTATCGTGCTATTCTTTAAAAGGTACTTTTTAGTTTTAGAAGCACTATAACTTGCTCCAAACCTTGCTCTGAAGTAGAATGACTTGTTCTTCGACAGTTTTAAAATATCCCTTGGCAGTTTTGGCTCAAACTCCTGCTGCATACATTTTGATGTATTGCAATGCATTTTTAACGACTGCTGTTCGTTTAGGAAAAAAGTATTGAGATTGGACGCTACCTCATATCAGAGCTCAGAAAGAACTGTCCAGCACCTTTGTGTATGACTCCAAAATGAGCACGAGCGGCAGTTCTGCGAGGAATTCGCACCTCACCCAAGGGGGACAATGATGACCATGCCTGTGAACCGAATAACATCACAGGGCAAAATAAAATTATCGCAAAAATACTGCCCGTGAATAAATTTACAACTCTGAAATTTTGGTCACTCTTTCCTTCAATGAATGGGTATTTTTTTCTTGGTTATTATGTTTTGCTCTGCAATACATGTTTATACAGATCGGTTCACAGACATGGGCATCATTGTCACTCGTCGCCCCGGGCTGAGGTGCGAATTCCTCGCAGAGCTGCCGCTCGTGCTCAGACAAAGGTGATGGACAGTTCTATCTGAGCTTCGATACAAGGTAGCTTACAATCACAATACCTTTTTCCTGAATTGGAAACAACGTACAGCAGGAAAAGCCGTTGAGGATGCATTGCAATACATCAAAATGTGTGTAGCAGGAGTTTGAACCAAAACTGCCAAGGGATGTTTTTAAAATGTCCAGGAACAAGTCATTCGACGTCAGAGCAAAGTTTGGAGCAATTTATAGTGCTTCTAAAACTGAAAAGTACCTTTTAAAGAATAGCACGATAGGCAATCGGCTTCTGTTTTTCAGAATTAGGAAACACTGAATTTACTTGACATAATCTTTGTCGGTGACTAAATACGTGCAAAAATGCTCCAGAAACGGTACTGCGAATAAAAAAAATCACGTTTTGAGCTAAAAATGGGCTAACTTTCAAACCTAGGTACAGGAAAGCACAAAAGATGATTTTATTCGGGAGATATGGTGACCCGTACGGGAGAGCGGGAGATCGGTGCCGTATTCGGGAGACTCACGTATAATCCGGGAGAGTTGGCATGTATAATAATCATCTTCTGACCGCAGTACATGAGTAATCAGTACATGAGACTGTTATACTGTTTTTGAAGCCTGATGTAAAAAAAAAAAATAGGGAATTCTTCTTTTCACTGTTTGTTTTGTTTGACTTCTTACTCACCGCCAGTAACCTCATATTTGACTTGGGTATAAGCGTTTAGACCCAAGTCAAATTTAGAAGGATTTGTATGGAGTCATCAGAGCATAACTGGGCTTGAATATCTCAGAGACAATTAAATTTTGCCCCGAAATGCTAGTTTTTGGCTAGTAGGCCTCTTGGATATTGCTCTTTTCAGAATATCCTGACAAATCCCATTATTTCACAAATTATATATCATTTCTTACTATTCTTAATTCCACAACCACGACCCTGAAGTGTACGCTCCATAGCGTCTTGTTCTAAATATATTGAGACAGTAGTCAAGGGAAAGGAAACACAACCTCACTCAGGAGTCGAGCCCCAGGAAACACCTAATTTCTATTTTAAAATCCCTTACGTTGGGCATTTCTCAGGCACGGCACAGAGAAGTATTCTCAAACTTGCTAATCAGTTACGTAAACCTATTGATATAAGGCTTGTCTTTACTACTTTCAAAATCAAGAATCTTTTTAATGCGAAAGATGCTGTCCCTGAGGGGCTTCGCACCTGTGTGGTTTATAATTATTTTATTATCTTTACAAGTTTAGTGGTAACAGCTTGAACGGTTTGGAGGTTATGCAACCTTTTAGCGCGGGGAGGGGGAGGGTTGGGGTGGTATCAAAAGCCCCCCGGTCTTACTACCTTTTTAACCGTCTTTGTGAAATTGTTAAAATTAACTACAGCCTGTAGGAACTGTGAAACAATATTCAAAAATGGCGGCTTGCGTAACATCACACAATCGGACAATCGCAAAACTACCGCAGCAATTGATTTCTCACATGTCAAATAAACACGGTAAAAGCCCACAAATAAACCACGTAGGAAACCAAGGCTATATTTAAAAAATAAGAGGACTGTCAGAGAAAAGATTACAGACAGTCAGCAAAGACACTGGCACAGAGACATAGAGATCGATTACTCAGCTATTTATAAAATAAGAAATTAACAAAGTCCCACACTCGAGTGGGTTTAAAAGAAGTACGGTCGATTTCATCCGTAAAAGAACACATGGATTATAGTAAACTTGTGTGATCTGTGAATTGAACTTTTTATTCTGGAGACTAGTCATTGCTTGTTATGACAAGAAGCAACTTGTTTTTATGTCTCTCCGCCTCAAATAAATCGGTCTTTGTCATGGGTGACTTCATAAACCTACTCGGTGTCCAAAAAAGAAGTTGTGCGCATAATTTTCTACTTTCATTACAAAGCGTTTCTTCTTTTCCAACAATTGATAAACCAACCCTTGTCCATAATAATTCAGCTACCTTAATTGACAATATCCTATTAAATAGATTTGATTATAATATCACCTGTGGGAATATTGTTTCCGACGTTAGCGATCATGATTCACAATTCTGTATTCTAACCGGAAAACAAAGGCTGATCTTTCCGATATCAGTTGGGATTACAATATGCAAAATAACGCAAATCGATCTTTCTTCACTTTTTATAACAAGCTACACAAAACTTTAAACAAACGTGCTCCTATCATAACTCTATCCCGTCACAGCGCAAAACAAATCTCAAAGCCTTGAGTCACCCAGGGGATAAGGAAATCAATCAAGGTGAAAAACAATCTTTACTACTCAGGTGATAAAGATTTACATAAAACCTATAGAAATAAAATTTCAACTCTCTCACGATAAAGTAAGCAACTGTACTACCATGCCTATTTTAACGAAAATTTGAAAAATATGAAAAGCACATGGGCTGGCATTAATCTCCTAATAAACTGAACTAACAAAAAATCTAAGGCCATTTCGTAAATTTTATCCGCCGACAGTAATGAATTTATTAATGATCCCACCAAGATTCTGATGTCCTCAACATCCATTTTTTTTTTTTGTTATTCGCAAATTGGCATAAAAAATACCACCTACTAATTGTCATTTTACAGAGTATCTACCCGGTAATTACAGCGAGTCTTTCTTTTTCAATCCAGTGGCTGCCCTCGAAATTGAAAACGGAATAGTTTCCATTCTTCTAAATAAAGCACACGGATTATACTGTTGCCCAACCAGAATCTTGCGCTCTGCTAAGCACATTTTGTCGAAACCTCTTGCAGAAACTATGAATATGTCAGTCACTATGGGACAATACCCGAAAAAGGTAAAGCACGCTAAGGCTATTCTTCTTTAAAAATGCGATGGCGAAACTGATCCTGGGAACTATAGACCGATTTCTGTTTTATCTAATTTTAGTCGTATATTTGAGAAAGTGATGTTTAAACTTCTCAAAGCTTTTCTTGATAAACATGACGTTTTTTTCAAAGCGCAATACGGTTTTCGCGATAAACATTCCACACAGCACGCCATTGTTGATTTTGTAAATACCATACAAAGCAACATGGACAAGCAACCAGGTACACGTGGAATTTTTATAGATCTTGAAAAAGCTTTTGATACAGTAGACCACTCAGTTTTATTAAATAAATTATACCATTATGGAATTCGAGGAATTATCAATGACTGGCTTTCGTCTTACTTATCCGGGCATACTCCAATTACTGAAGTAAATTCATGCATATCCAGAAAACAAATAGTCCCATGTGGAGTTCCCCAGGATTCTGTGTTAAGCCCTCTGCTGTTCTTACTATACATAAACGATATTTTCAATTCTTCAAAAAAAGTTTGACTTTTATTTATTTGCTGACGATAGGAATATGCGTTTTGCTGATGAACACTTAAAGTCCTTGAAGACGACTTTCAACAGAGAACTTAAATATTTTGTCAATGCTTGGATGCAAATAAATTAACTGTGAATGTGAAAAGTCAAATTACCGTAAAATTCCCAAAATAAGCCCCGGGGCTTATATTTTTCAAAGGCTCTTTTTGAGGGGCTTATTTTTGGAAGGGTTTATATTCAGAGGAGCTTATCTACTAGGGGAAATGTGCGTTTCACAATCGATTGGGCGAACCATATAGTTGGAAGTAAATTTACCGTTTTTGCTTTGTTTTACTTTGTATTTGAGAGGAATTTCCAAGTACAAGCCCCCGGAGGGGGCTTATATTTGGAGGGGCGATTTAACGGAGGGTTTTTGCGTTACCGGATTGGGGGGCTTATACATGGAGGGGCTTATTTTCGGAATTTTACGGTACGTTATTTTTCGGCCCCGTCAGAAGAAACTCAATTATCACATTACTCTAAGGTATTAGAAGTGCTATAAAGTCAGAAAATGATCATGCTTATAAAATCGCTTATTTGAAATGTACTCTCAACCTGAACTCAAATTCCAAAAATGAAGCATTTTCGTTCAATATAAGCCGAGAAAACGAAGGCCAAAGTTGGTATCTAAGAGCGCTTTTTTGGAAATATTTAAAGTCAGAGGGCTGAAATCCGACGCGATACTTTCCGTTGTTGACAGAAATGTTGCAATGTTCACAACCCGACACGCGACAACACGTTGTGATTTTCAAGTCATCCAGGGCAAATTATAGCAAAATTCGCTTACATTCTGCTTCCCCAAATGAAGTACGATTGTTTTGATATTTCTAAATCATGTCTTTGGTTGTAAAAAGCCTTCTAGAGACAGATTAGATATATGATCCTTGCAAGGTCGATGACAGACGATCTATTATGCAAATTAGCACATTGCTAAGGCTAAAACATCTTTTACGACGCCATATTGAGAGCACGTCACGCAGCGACTTCAAACAAAGATTTTCGTGTATTCTCGCCACTTTTCGTGCTACAATCGGGTCAGAGTCACAACAAACATTAAGGTGGCTCGACTGGATTTTTTGGGGTTGATACCTCCCCAGTTTGAGCATCAACTACGTCGGCGTGAGTAAAGATATGAAAAAAAGGCTACCACGGCTGTATTATATAAAGATGAAAATTTCTTATGCTCTGGGTTTTATTGTAATCGGAGTCGCCGTGGCAACGTAATGACGCCATTACGTTTTCCATTTATCTTTGTGTTGCGCATTTATCTTTGAGTTTATCTTTGTGCGCGTCCTCATTATTCACTAACAATTTTTTTCAAGTTTCATATGCACGTGCACATTTAGCAAAAAATTTGCATCAAAAAGGACCCTCGGTTAAATCTCCGGGATATGCTAATTACCGGGTAAAGAGTTTAGTGATACATTATTATACAGAGCAACTCTTTTTGAGAGTTTCGGTGATGTAATAACCCGAGTTAGACAATTAAGTATTGCATCCTACACAATGAGCCGTGACGTTCACCGTTTCGGCTCTCACTGCTATCTATGACGACAAGCCAATTATTTGCATATTCCGAATATTTCTTCGGAAAGTAATCGAGAGTTCTTTTTGATGCTAATTTATATGTTTTGCTAGTTGTGCACGTCCACATGGAACTTCAAAACAATGCCAGTGAATAATGAGGGCGCTCACTTGTAAACACAAAATCTGGGGGAAAAATTGGCTATATTTGAGGCCCTATTTAAAAGCCTTCCCTGTTTTCAATGTTCTTGAAACTTGCAGGGAATATTTCTTGACGAATGATCTCGGGATTGTCGAATTTATAAAAAAAATTTATCGAGCGGTTTTTGGAAAAATGCGAAATTTTTAGGCATGGACCAAATTACGTCCAAAAACTGTATCAAAAGCAGCTGAATGCAAGTTAATAAAATTCGTCTTACTCGCGATCGCCCAGAGCAATTCCCCTCTTTTTTTGTATGCAGTTTTCAATGGAATCAAACCGCCATGAGATGAAGCCGCGTTCCCAAAGCTTATCATTTTCTTAAAATATCAGTGAATCGTTTGGCTAGCATGCTATTTCACTGTCTTTATGATTCTTAAGACTGCATTACAAAATATTTCGAAAACGCTCTCATAGAATTTGTTCAAACTTTGCCATAATGGAGGCAATTATGGCAGGTACATACTCCCTTAAGCGATTTCTTCAAAAGACTCCTGGTACAGAGAAACACAAAGATAAATGAAAAACGTAATGGCGTCATTACTTTGCCATGGCGACTCCGATTACAATAAAACCCAGATCATAGGAAATCTTCCTCTTTATATAATACAGCTGTGGTAACCTTTTTTCCATATCTTTACTCATGCCGACGTAGTTGATGCTCAAACTGGGGAGGTATCAAACCCAAAAAATCCAGTCGAGCCACCTTAAGAAAAGCGGCTTACTTGTAAGAATTCAAGATGGCGACGAAGAAAACGGCGTAGCGCAACGAAAAATAAAGGGCTAATTAAGGGCAATTTTGCGGTTGTGTTGGACCGCATTGAAAATAGATCGATGTAAAAAGATGAGGATTTATAATACCGCGCTGAAACTTGCCAGGTTTATTCACATAATGTTAACGAAAAATGTATTGAATTCCCGGCAATTCCTGGAATATTTTGGAATTTTGACGGCAGCCTGAAGTTACAGGGCATTACAAAAAAATTTCACCTCTATATTTCAGGAAAAATTAAAGGTAAATCAACAAACTAAAATACGGAATTTTTTTGAATTTTTGAGCCTGCGATATAAATCGGAAATAACACCTAAGGTGTCAAAATTGACACCTCGGATTTCAAGTTTCTGAAAGCTCAGCTCTCGCTGGATAGGCCTGTGTAATTTTTATTTTGCAAAATTCTTAATGATTTGAGAAATAAATTTTTCAAATGGAAGGGTTTATATAGCAGATCTAATACCTTAATGGTGACGGATAATAGTACAAATGGATATACTCCACTTGAATGTAAAGATTATGTAAATATCTAGGTGTATTAATAGACCTTTTTACCGATACGGCGGCCATATTGAATTAATTCGATTTAAAGAGTCTTATAGGATGCCCAGGGGGCATGAGCACATTTCGTTTGTATTTTCGGGCGCTTTGCGGGACATATTTTCTTAAAGTTTCCTTAGAATAAGATTGTAACGAGAGAGAAGATCCTTGTGCCGTGTTTGGATGTAATAATGATAGCCTTTCTCTAGTTTAGTATTAGAAATATGGTCTTTCACTGTATATTTCTCGGGAAAAAGGCGATCATTATTACATCCAAACACGGCACAGGGATCTTTTTTCCCATTACNATAATACCGCGCTGAAACTTGCCAGGTTTATTCACATAATGTTAACGAAAAATGTATTGAATTCCCGGCAATTCCTGGAATATTTTGGAATTTTGACGGCAGCCTGAAGTTACAGGGCATTACAAAAAAATTTCACCTCTATATTTCAGGAAAAATTAAAGGTAAATCAACAAACTAAAATACGGAATTTTTTTGAATTTTTGAGCCTGCGATATAAATCGGAAATAACACCTAAGGTGTCAAAATTGACACCTCGGATTTCAAGTTTCTGAAAGCTCAGCTCTCGCTGGATAGGCCTGTGTAATTTTTATTTTGCAAAATTCTTAATGATTTGAGAAATAAATTTTTCAAATGGAAGGGTTTATATAGCAGATCTAATACCTTAATGGTGACGGATAATAGTACAAATGGATATACTCCACTTGAATGTAAAGATTATGTAAATATCTAGGTGTATTAATAGACCTTTTTACCGATACGGCGGCCATATTGAATTAATTCGATTTAAAGAGTCTTATAGGATGCCCAGGGGGCATGAGCACATTTCGTTTGTATTTTCGGGCGCTTTGCGGGACATATTTTCTTAAAGTTTCCTTAGAATAAGATTGTAACGAGAGAGAAGATCCTTGTGCCGTGTTTGGATGTAATAATGATAGCCTTTCTCTAGTTTAGTATTAGAAATATGGTCTTTCACTGTATATTTCTCGGGAAAAAGGCGATCATTATTACATCCAAACACGGCACAGGGATCTTTTTTCCCATTACGATGCCAAATCGCAGAGAAAAACAACAACTGTGTGAATTTCTGGTGTAGAAAGTCTCTAGGAAAACTTAACCATGTGCCAACCAGCAACAAAACGGATAGTTTTGGCATTCTTGATTTATTTTATGTCAAAATTAAATTACTTAATGAAAGAAATTGTTACAAAAAGAGATCTCTGATCAAGATATGGTACAAAATCGGCCGCTGTAGGTTGTAAACAAGCTGCCAACGATGATGAAAGATGTCGGAGTTTCGGGCTGGTTTTTTCCAACATTTGCACAAATTATTCGGTGATATCGATGGCATAACCTACCTCAAACCACCTGACTTCACAAATCGACAAATATTAGCGTCAATATGTGGCTACGGCAAAGAAACCTTTCTTTACCACTGACATATTTCCATCGGTCGCTGTACGTGCTTATAAAGTTACATGCGACAACTTCGCAAATGCGGCCACGTCGTTACCGCAGCATTTCTTGATCATAATAAAGTCCAGAAAACAGATCTTAAACCACTGCGGCTTGTAAAAAGTGAATGAAGTCCTCCATTACAATAGCTGCCAGTTCCGTCTGTAAGCACGAAATTTTTACCGATCGACTCAACAAAATACAGCTGCGTACAGTCTGATGTTCAATTAATTTCTACTTCTGTAGTAAGCAAACCATGAACTCGAAAAGCTTGTAAAACACTCACCTTCGGCTCGTGATTTACAAGCTTTTCTCGTGTTCTCCCAACATCCCGCGTGGGTTATCACGCCGGTAAACCCATAGAAAGTGTGGTCTATTGCTTAATTATTGTTCCCTAGTTGTCATATGGTCTGGTTGTCTGGGGTCAGGCTCCGCAATCACATTTGAATCAAATATTACCGCTTCAACAACGTGCTTTACGTATAATGCAGTTTTCTAACCACAGGGCCCATAAAGTCCCTTTGTTTGTTTCTGCAAAAATTTTACCTCTAAAATTTGCTGTACTTTGAGACAGTGTCGAATCTCATGTATGATATCTCAAAAAACTTTGCCCCGGAAAATACCTGCAATAACTTTATCAGATGTAGTTCAATTCACTCCCACAATACCAGAGCCTCCATGCCGGAAAATGTTTATATCAATTGTATTCGCGCTCGAACCAACTTAGTAATTCTATTGCAATTTGTGGAGCAAAAGTATGGAACTGCCTTCCACTGGGAATATACGCAGACTCCCAAGAACTTTTTTTTTTTCTTCAACTAACTTCTTATATTACAAAGTATATATAATAAGTTTTTCTTTCAGTCATATTTCTAGGAGCAATGTTAGTTTTTGTTCTTATTTCTGACAACCCGCCACGATTAGCTATGCTAACTGCGGGTTGTCAATGTTTGAAATATGTTTCTTCTGAAAACGAAATAAAATATTGTTGTTGTTGTTGTTGTTGTTGAATTTGCTGGTCCCGTAAAGAAGATCTCGTAACAGGGCCCTCGAGACAAATTTAAAAAATTGCGCAATTACATAAAACCCTTAGACGGTTTACAAACGCAGATATAAGCATTATAACTACGCTCACACTAATTTGTGCACTAAACAAAAAAAAACCTGATTTTCACGATTGAGTAAAACGGAGTCAAATGAAACGTTCTTGAATTATTCCATGGAGTTTATGACTCCGCTTACTGCTCCAATTCTTTATTTTCGGCAGCTCCAACTGCAACTCCCTCGCTAGCGCAAATCAACCTTTTAAATACACCTTAGTTTGCAAGGCGTCGTCGTGTGAACCAACTCGGGTGAAGTGAAAAGCCTAAGACAAAGGACTCGTTACAAAAATGTACGTGTATGTCACAGGAGTCAGTCTATCACGCTAGGTTTGAATAATATGTACTGCTCCTAGCTACATGCATATGGCGTCATCCAAGGGTGGATTGTTCATTCATTTATTTATTTACCTATTTATGTATTTAAGAATAATGATAATAATTATAAAGAAGAAACATTTATATACCGCCAATTCCTTTAAGCTCATTAGCACTTCGCAATCAAATGATGAGTGGTTAAAAGCAATGAATAATTAAATAAGTAATAATAAATTTACATGTTAAAAAGCTAGTAGTATTATTTTTTCAGGTGGGACACTTGACGTGGCTGTACAGCAGATAGCCGATAGTGGTACAATAAAAGAGATTTACAAGATCACCGGGGGCTCTCATGGTGGCCTAAAAGTCAACCAGGGGTTTAAAGAGTTATTGATTGAGCTAATGGGGGAAGAAAATGTTGTGACTTACGAAAGAGAAAATCCATGTGATTGGCTTGCTCTGATGAATGATTTTGAAGGCAAAAAGCAGGGCTTTCGGGTTAGCAGAGAAAGAGGTATAAGTATTCGCCTGCCCGATAGTTTTAGATACTTGACAAGAAGGATCAACTCCTCTGTTCTACAGAGCTATGGGTCGACAAAAATTAATTTTCGCAACGAGTATATGAAGTTAGCTCCGGACGTTGTGAAAGGTTTGTTTAGACCCGTTTTGTCTGAAATCAAGAATCACCTTAAAGGGTTGCTGCAAAGACCGCAGCTTTCAAGAGTGAAAACCATGTTTCTTGTTGGGGGATTTTCTGATTCTGAATTACTTCGACAAGAAATAGGTAACGAGTTTTCCGACAGGTACCTAATTCTTGCTCCTCGTAATGCTGGTATAGCAGTTCTCAAAGGAGCCGTGATGTTTGGCAAGAACCCAGCTAAAATTGCAGAAAGAGTGGTAAGCATGACATACGGTGCCGATTGCTCTCGAAAATTTGATAAAAGCATTCACCCTGAGGAAAAACGGTTCATTGTTGATGGTCGTAAAATGTGCAAAGACTTATTTAACCTTTTTGTCAAAGAAGACGAAGTCGCAAGACTCGGAGGGGAGGTAAAAAGAATGTACGTCCCTCTTCGTGCACACGACACTCTGATATCTTTTGGATTCTATGTTGCCACCAATCCTAACACAAAATTTATCACTGACGAAGGGGTGACCAAGATTGGAAGCGTCAATGTTGAGTCACCAGATATATCTCGTGGCCGAGACAGAGATATTGAAGTTTGTATGCACTTTGGGGGGACGGAAATCGTGGCCACAGCAGTAGATGTGACAAGTGGAAACAAAGCCGAAACGAGCCTAAACTTTTTTCATAAGTAGTAGAGTATCAACAACCCTTTTCGTTACTGTGTACTTACGGGTATTAGATGTACAGGCTACGGCCGTTGGTTTGATATTGTTCAAACAGAGAAACTTAGGTTTAATTTTAGGTATTAGTAGTGTTTATTTAGGACTCAGAATGCCTTTGATGAAAAATTTTAAAAGTGTTGACAATAATCTCACAAAACCGTTATAACTGTCCTTGTAATTACGTCGTCTTGTTACCATGAAGTTAAACAGACAAAAACAAAAACTTTCTCTAAGGATCGATTGTACCTGTTGAAAATATGAATGCCTGCCAAGATTCTTTACAAAGTAAAAGGAACTCAAACTATCTAAATGGATACATATGGTACGCCAAATTCAACAACAATTACAACGACGAACGCACAAATCTAAACGAATTAAGAATTTGAACTTGACAAATCAAGAGTCTTCTTATACGATTTTATCGAGTTTTTTAAGTGATAATTTTAGCTGATTTCACGATTATTCTATAGCCTTATCCTTTGTCGTTGGGTATTCTTAATTCAGAGGGTGCTGGAACCGTCCTAGCTCATGCGTTTTTCGGATATGCATTTTTATGCATTCTGGCCAGAGAACTACATTTAAATGTACAAGTATTAAAAAGGATTATGAAACGTAGATTTTCGCGAAAACGCATTTGACAAGAATTCTCCTGTGTCTTTCTGCAAGTACCGTCATCACAAAAGAAACAAAGGAACCAAACAGTAGAGTTCTCCTGGGGCCTTTATTTGTTGGCTTCACACTAGAAGCGAAGTTAGTTTTAAGTGAGCACCTGATTCAAGTGCACTTGGAAGTCCTTTAAGACTTCCATGGTTTCACACTTGCTGACAAAGCATATTACGTGAAGTAAAAGCTGTCAATCTCTCCGTTCATTAGAATCTTGGAACCGCTGCATGTGCACATCGTGTACGTGGCCTCCATTTCTTATCGGTCAAGTGTGTTCTCAAGTGTGGTGTAGCCCATACTTGGTGGCGAACTTCGGCTTCTTTGAATTACGAACGTTTCCATGGTCACCAAGTAAAGTTGAAGTAGGTACATTTTACCCCTTCACACTCAAAGTGGCTTCAAAGTACACTAACATTATACTTGTAGCTCTAGTGTGAAGTCAGCAATTGTTTGGCTGTATTGTTTTTTTTGTTGTTGTACGCAATCTGTGCCTTGGTACCTACAGAAGGACGGTTTATTGAAAACACAGGTCAAGCGTTGTAGGTGGACAGGTAAAATACGTTCTCTTCTGTTTATATACAAGTATCTAGGCGTCTATAACGCAACTAAGCATATAACAAAGCCACTGGAAGCGGGGAAATATAACAAAACGTACTAACGAAAACGAAAACAAACGGAGCGGGCCGTCCCCAAAATTGACAGTGATTTTGTCTTTTATTAATTCTATTCGTATCTTTTATTGTACATATTTCACCTTTTATTGACCACATTCAATTTTAATAATTTTATTATTTTATTAACACTTTTAACACGGCCCTACAAGTTAGATTAGCTTTGAAACGCACCGTGTTTAAATAAAAGATGTTGTTGTTGTTGTTGAAACCATATTGCTGGAAATGTTACAGTCGAACGCCATGCGTGTATGTGGTCGAAGAGCTTTTGATGCCTTTAATGTTGGAAAGGAAGGGAAGCGGAGTAGATTTTATAAAATGAAAATACTATAAAATGGTTTTTCTTAATAAATATACTTTCTAGAATCATTTAGAGAATGTGTTTGTTATAATAATTATGTAAAGTAAGGTATTTATACCATTCTATACATGAATACATACTAAGGCCTGAGCCAAACGTCGAGCTTTTCACGAGACGAACCAAACTTAGTGAGTTAAAAAAAATCGTGCACACCTACATGATAAAAGGCGTCAAAGTGAAGCCACCCCCTGTCCCAGGAGGCGAAATAATGGGGGTAGGTGAGAATATCTGTGTTTCCGACCTTGACGAGGGCAGCCAGTACAAGTTCTTGGGTGTCTTAGAGACGGTAAGGCAAGAGGAGAGGATGTCGTTGGAATGCGCAACTAAGAAGAAGTACCAAGGATATAAAGTGAAACAATATAATATGATAATGGACGTATTGGGGGGATGGTGACGAGACTTAATTAGAGGTCAAGCTGAAGGAGTTGGTCGGAACTAAGAGTGAGAGAGTTCTTCATGACATGTAGAAGGCTGTACTCTCGGAAATTTGACAGAAAAATCCGTTCGGGGAGTCGAAATTATAATGGTAAGCGATATACCAGTTTACCGCAGAATTGCTACATCCGTGACGGTTTGAATCCAAAAAACGGGCGAATTTGTGTAGCGTGAGTCTGGAACCGAGAAAGAACCGAGAAATTGGTTAATGGTAAGCAACATTCTGTTTGATTTTTACGAACCGGAATGAACGGACTACCTCAAAACGTACTCCTCAATTTTCGGTTGGAATTTCCGAAAAGTGACCTTACCATTTACCTTCCATCCGGAATTTCCGAAGTTTTCTGTCAAATGGTAAGCACCCTTGGTCTAAGAAAGGTGGGGGTTTGGGGGGCTGCATTTTAAAAATTCTTGTCGCCAAGGGGTGGTACAGTTTTCATACACCACACTTTTCTGAAACCCCCCTCTGGGACGTAATAAACGATCGGTCCCTTACGGACACCCCGCTATTACGGACAGCAGCAACATCCCCGGCGAAAGTTATAGACGTTTGACTGAAATAATATCGTCACACCCTCTCTTACCTCAATATTCTCAAAGTATATTCTCACTGGGATATATCCAAACGATTGGAAAACGGCGAAAGTGACTCCACTTTTTAAAAAGGGCATTAAACCGGACCCTAACAACTACAGGCCAATATCTGTACTCCCTATAATTTCGAAAGGTTTTGAAAGAATTGTTTATAATCAACTTTTCCATTATCTAGATGA